>MJUU01054122.1:0-37389 GCA_002080025.1 Modiolus philippinarum | reverse complement strand
AAAAATTCTAACATTTTGATTACGTCAGTCTCGGTGTACTTCTTATTTGAATCGGTGTGGTTCTTAACAAAATATGTCTTGTCTTTCCCTACAACTAAATAGTTGTATCTGCGTTCTCCATTTTTTGTGCAGAAACATTGATGTATTAAATCTGCAATTACTGTTTTCAGTTTATTGTGTGGCAGGGTTGTATAAAGTGTAGAAAAGTCAAAAGTTTGAATGCTATGGCAATGGGTAAGACTGGTTGAGGAAAGCTGTTCAAGAAGATCTTTTGAATTTTTAAGAATCCACATTTGATTCACACCGCTTGTGGAGTAAGCTTTATTACAGTAATTTTTCAGGCCGTCTCTGACTGCGGTCAACAAAGTAGTGAGTAGCTGTGAAAGAGGTTTAGTGGTGCATCTGGAAGACCCGGCAATGAATCTCTGTTTGTATGGATTCTTATGAAGTTTAGGTACCCAGTAGATGTAAGGGAGTTGATTGTTTTCATCATTAGCTTTTATGCCAAATGATGATAACACTGAAGTGTGATTTTTTACAATCTCATCCCTCGATATTGTACTAGGGGTATAAGTAGGGTTTCCAGATGAACTGTCGATGCCCATCTCCTTCACAAGACAGTCGAGATAGTGTTTCTTACACACAAACAGTATGTTGTTAGAAACAGTAAATGTCGTTATGCTGTACACGTGTTTCAAGGAGTAACCTCACATCAGCAGCAATATGGAAAGCCATAATCCAAAAGTTGTAATAAAAGAAGTACTCATTACCAAATAAATCGAAATAGGAAGCCAAATCCAGTACCAAGAACATTATTAAATTTATTAATGTGACATAAAATTGGGTGCAGTCATAACCTCTCGCAAAGTTACTCAGAACTGTTCTAACTTTTGTATGTTTATTATACTATAGAAAAACGGGACAGATAAAGGGGAGGTTTGGGTACCCATAAACTCGTTTAACCCTACCGCTGGCTTTTGCTAGTGCCGGTACGAAGTCCAGCTGTTCCGAGTTCCTATCGTCTTTTACGTCTGTCATTTGTCCTATTTGTTTTTTTCTTTCGTGATGAGTTCCCTGGCAGATAGTGGCATGTGATTGTAATTTTCAGCCATTGAAGATGTTTCCTGTTCTCCATCATTTTACATCTAATGACTGCATTAAGTTACTTTAGTACTGATCGAGAACGGCTCTAAACAGTTCCAAAAGCAGCCATAAAAGCAGTCATTCTAAAAACTGTTATTGTCAAGACCAGTTCTAATACTAATAACCTGCTCTAAAAGCAATCATTGTAAGGAGTTGTTCTAAAAGCAGTCATCGCTAAGAGCTGCTCTGAATAATAATGAATTATAGATAATACATTATAATAACGTTTATCGGTGATTTGTATGACTTTTCCTTGATCTACAGAGACTGATATCTTCAGTATCACCGAACTGGACACTATCACGAAAATATCGGGTCACCGTGAAGGCGGCACGTGCATGTGGCTATGCTGACGTCATTTTTCGGTTCTATTTGCCATGTTCATACGCTGAATGAAGAATGTATATACATTATTGCAATTAACAATTGATTAATTGTGCTAAAATAGAAATTTCAGTTTGTTTCTTATTATTATAGAGTTCTATTTATTAATTTATGAATTACCGATAAAAGAAATATAGGACATATTGTTTTTGATACGGATGTTATCACGGCGTAACGGCTCACTTGATACTGGTCGTGATAACGTCCGTATTACAAGCAAAATTTCCTATATTTCATATCTATAAAGTATAAACACGACCATGTCAAACTGAACTGTCTATTTTAGGCAGTTTATAACAAGTTCAGAAGCAGTTATCCGTGATTTTAGGACTTATTTGTCAGTTCAAAGCAGTTCGAATTATAGCAGTCAACAAAAGCTGCCAATAGTTGATATTCTTACCAGTTCACAGTTAACAGTTCGTTATAATGCAATGATGATGGCTATTGAATTTCTTAAGTGACGAAAGTAACAAAGACTGAACATATCCATTACTCAGTATATATTGTCTGTGTTTTTTCTCTGTTAAAATTATTGTATGAACTACATGCCGACAGTGCCGTATCAAATGTGAAATGCATACTCTATACCCTATACAGATTAAGTTCATAATCTGAAAGTTAAAATCATCTTGATTGACATACAGCTTAGATCACAAACGTGAATTTTCGTCAATGTAGAACATTATATCAAACTTGGAACCTGAAGCTCATTGGGATAGATTTGATGTGAATATGAATATCATTCCAGATTATTAACAGAAAAAACATCGTCTCGATATAACGAAATCTGAAATTATAGATTTGGGACATATATGGTTTTGTCAAAAACATTAAAAATTAACTGTGAATTATTATACCTATTAAAATGTTTTGTGATATTGGTAGTATTTCCTGTGTTCTTTCCTACAGCTGAGTAGAGTTCCCAATTATCTTCTCTGAAGCTAGTCAGGACTGTATTTATTAAAGAACTTTTTCCACAACCAGGCGTTCCAATGACAGCTACATTTAGATTTTGTCCACCAGAAAATATAGAAAATGTGCCTACTGATCTTTTTATTTCATCTATTAACATCAATTTCCGTTCCCAGTATTTATCTTGAGTTTTGTCTGGTACAATGAATTCTTTTCCAATCTCATCTGAATACGACTCTATCTCTCCCATACCTACACAAATCAAAGTATAATAAAAAATGTAAATTCATGTCTTCGACCATCCATAAAAAGACTCAAGGTACAATTTATTATTTTCAATACACATTACACATAAAAGTATGCGGTAACATGTGCTATATACAGTAGAGTGTGACAAGTGATAAAAATGTTAAAATGGCATATATTAGCTAAAGTACAGCTCAACATATACAGTAGGGTGCAGACATAATCTCTAGTCCAAATTAACTTTGGGAGCATGAAACAATCGTAAGTTACCTTGAAATTAACTTGGTGCAGTCATAGAATCCTGAATTCTTTGATCTTTCATATAGCCCTGACTGCTGTGACGAGTCATAGAGCCCCGGTTCCACTAACCTGTCATTTAATTCTGAAAGATCTGACCGAGAAGATGAAATCAATTGATCAAGAAGTAAGTCAAGTAAATTTCATTTTAAGTCGGTTACAGGAAAACAATAGAAGACCCGTGAACATTTTAAAATTTAATATCATAAAAGTAATCAAGGCTCTATGACGGGTCAGAGCAGTCAGGATTCTATGACAGATAAGAGCGGTCAAGACTCTATGACCAGAACAGGTCAGCCCAGTCAGGGCTCTAGAACAGTTCTAAAGTTAACTTAGAGTAGTTTTTATGACTGCACTATGATTGGAATAAGTTTACTTGAAAACGGTCCTAAGTTAACTTCGAGGAGCTTTTATGAATGGTTAACTTGCCGAGATATTATGTCTGCACCCTACTGTACTCAACAAAATAGGAAAGTATCACAAACGTGTTTTACGACAATAACATTGATTTCTGTAAGCACTAGGATTTATTGGAAATGACATGTCACAGATTTAGCTGATTTTCCTTTTATATGATGATTTTATCCCACGAAAAAAATGCTAGTTTGTTATTATTGACCTCTGTTGCCATGGTAACAATGCTGAACATTTCAGTCCAATTCGAAAGCCCTAGAACATGCACTTTTCAATTCCAATTTTCTCAAGGATAAAATGCTTTTTACAAGGTTCATTTGAAGCATTATTGGCCATTCTCCAAAATAGTTTCAACCAAAGTCCATAACGCAAAAAGACAAATCATATTGATACCACCTGAAAAATTGTCGACCGTAATGGTACTGACTTGGGACATGCATTTTAAAAGAAGCAGAGGGTTAAACGGGTGTTATGGAGCGCCAAACCTCCCTTTCATTGCGGTTGTGTCCAGTAGCAACTCAACAGCAACTTCTACTGAATGATCGTTGATAGTTAAAAGAAATGATCATCCCGAATGAAAAAAAAAAGAATCTTGAATCAATGTGTGAATCGATACTCCAAATTTGTTCATAAGGATCTGATATATATTGAAGAACTTTTTAATGATCGAATAAGACGGATTTTTTTGAAGCCTTGATACATTGGGCGGTGACGGAGATAGTAATCTCTGATTAGAAAGTCTGTATAATTCGCGCTAGCTCTCGCGTAACGAATCAACTGTGAAAAACACACTCCGTAGACAGGAGAAGCTGGAATATTACTGTCCATGTTAAGGAAATTAATAATTTTGAAATTAAACTCGCCCTTTTTATCGTAAACTGAAGTACTGAGGTGACCATTTTCATCAAATTTGAAATGTCAGTCCAAACAAAAAACAAAAAAAACAAAAAAAAAAACGAAATTAAGTGGTTTCTGTCGTTTCCTTTTTCGCTAGGTTTAAATGATATAATGATGGGATTCATCCCAAAAAAATGACCAATATAGAAAATAAAGAATCCTGTTTTAAGAACAACATCAATGTATCTATAAGTGAGATCGACGGATCTAGCATCCTTTATTTTTTTTTACCTTCTACGAGTCCCTGAAGAAATTCAGTCTTTTAGGGAAAAATAAGCCTGCGAGTAGAGAAGCACAACTTTTTGCACATTGTTATACCAATTGTTGATAAATATCACCTCCAAATGTGACAAATATAAGACCAATATAAAAATAAAGAATCCTGTTTTAAACTGCCATACAGCTTCCGAAAATGTCAATCTTACGAAGAGCAATCATTTGACTTTTGTTTTCGTGCATTTTCAGAATAAAAACAAAGCCGTTACTTCGAAATGAGAATTTTCAGTACAGGTGGGGACTTGCTTGTCAGGCGACAGCAAGATGTAGACAGGTTTAAAAGACCTGTCCTTGATAAACTGGAGTTGCTTGTACTTGATATTTGTACATTCACTCCATATCCTTTCATATTTTTCTAATTGCTTGTCCTCGATATTTGTAACTTGAAAATCACTGTTAAGAGAGCGATGTGTTACAGTTGTTATGCTAAGTGTAGTGCTAAGTATATTTTCACATGAAAACTAAAGACTGAAGTTACTGAATACTGGGATGGTGAATAACCTCGCAGACTAACAGTCGACCAGCAGAGGCATCGACCTAGTTGTAACAAAAAATAAGGACCGAAGTTACTGTGACTTTAGTTTCTGCATATGCTCATTTCGACAATGTATGCCTCTTCAGTGCAAAAAAAATATAAACGTTAGCTGAGGACAGAGCTTTACATGATGGAGATACTCCTAAGTATCAACCAAATTTACAGAATTTAGATACTGCAAGGTTCCAAATAGAATCGGATGGGATCAAATATGATCTGCTACAAAAGAGTAGCATCTAAGATACTAGGTATAACGTTTCGTTTGATATTCCTAAAATACTGTAACATCAGAGTTACTGTGTACAGTGTTACGTTTGATAAACTATAGTCTTATATATGACATGCAAAGAACAGTAAAGCAACTTAAATTTTGATTATTATCTACAAAAATTGTCTAATACTTGTTTTACTATTAAAATATACTATTCAAACACCTTGCAAAGTTAAATTTTGGATGACTTATAACATACTGTTACAAAATTGTAATTATTCCAATTTTTATAAATGGTATGCAATGATCCATTTAACTAAGACATCGTAATGAACTCATTTATACCTAGGCATAATTTCATGAAGAAGATCGTGAACGATTTGCAGGTTCTCAAAGTTGTTGGAAATGAGCTGATCCCAATGTCTCGTGAATCTTAACATTTAGACCAGACAATACACAAGTAAATATTAAAAATAACTTTTATTCACATTGTAACAGCTTGATACTAGGTAAATGCATTTCTTTTAAATAATATACTGTATTTCCATTCCTTTTTTTTGAATTCTTGCTTTCCATTTGTATAAAAAATTATACTACTTTAAGTGCATTTTTTGGATATATATCGCTTAAATGTTTATCAGAGATACACATTTTGTAAACTATTTTATTAGATTTTTTTTAAAATAGTCAATCATTTAATTTTGTATATTCTGGGAAATCCATAGATGCATTTTGTATTTGTACCTTTTTCTAATTTATGCTTTTTGTCATGCATATCATCCGCTGCTAACAAGTATTCATATCTATTCTTCTCATGTATAATTGCAGACTGCATGCCTGTTGTTTGCTTTGTTTTATCTGCTATGTCTTCTTGCTCTAGAGACTTTGCAGGCAGACTAAACACTGATGATAAAACGGCAATTTCGTCTGAAATTAATAGAACAAATAAAGTAGCACATGCAATGGCCGAAAATAACAATCAAATACATACCACAATCACAAGCGAACTGCAGCAGAAAAACACAATGAAGACGAGAGACAAACCTAAATAACGATAAGAACTCATAATAGCCAGTTGGTATACGTACCGGCATTAGCAAAAGCCAGCGCTGGGGTTAAACAGGTTAATGGGTACCGAAACCCCTTTTCTCTATCCAGTTTCCCTATAGTATAATAAACATGCGAATAAATCAAATACAGGTAATTCTATGACCAATATCTTGAAAAAGAAAAAAAAAACATTAATCTCAAAAACCTAAGTTCAATTACCGGTAGCAGTTTCTAAAGAAATCTAGTCGATGGGTAGATTTCCCAATATTTTATTTACATAGATATCTGGTCTAATTTTTATTCCTTTATTCTTTTGAAGCTTTGATCATTCAACAGCTGGCCCAAAGGCAAAAGCTCACTGGGCCATGGCTAATATTGGCTGATATGGGCAGTCGAAATAACCTCAATATAAAAAGGCCTCATTTGCACGTTTAAGGTTATTTGCTTCGAAGTTGAACAATCTTTCCTAATGGCAGCCACTATAGATGGTTAGAAAACTTATTGGTTACTTTTTTGAAGGGGACCAACTAAGGATTATTGTGACCAAATGTGGTTCCAATTGGCCAAATTGTGTCAGACAAGAAGATCGTTGAATGCTTTCCTATACGGTCACATGTTAAACAATGTTCCTAACTGGGAGCTATCTTGTATATAAGAAAAGGGAAATTAGTAATAGTGAAATCAAAATCATCCTTTTTATCATCAATTTTAGTTTTAATTTTATCAGAGTCAACTATGATAGTAAGATCGAGAAATGGGCAGTATTTGGAATCATTGTTTGCTTTTTTTAAGTTCCAATTCTTGTTGGAAAATGAGGGTGACATAGTCTAAAACTTAAAATTGTGAATAGTAAAGATATCGTCGATTTACCAGCTGTAATTATCAAAAATTGAAATAAGTTGATCACTGTTTTGAACGGTTTTTTAGCTTTTTCATAAAGTCCCGTTCGTAACAGAACAGAAAAAGATCTGCAATGAAAGGTGCAAAGTTTGTACCAAGTGGAATTCTAATTACCTGTTGATAAACGATATTTCAAGACAAACAAAAATACCGTTTGGTGAAAGATTCACATCGCAAGTCTAGGAACACTGACTTTTGTAGGTGATATTGGAGAAGAATTCTTGCTTTTTATTACAATAAATGAACTGAAGACCAGCAAATTTGAAAGACCATTTAATAAGTTGTCCAAATTTCGATTTAATCAATTTATGTGGAAGGGTTGTATACAGTGTAGAAAAATCATAACTGTCAACAGACGAAACAGGTCTTTTTATTAATTCTAATTTACCTAAAATAAAGTAAATGAGAACCGAACCGTCAATTCAAAACGAACAGTCCAAGGACAATGGCAACATCAGAAACAAAAAAAAACCAGAGACACAACATGGGTACGGCACAGAAAAAAATGAAGACACACACACACACACAAAGATGAACAACACGGACTTCAATGTAATGTAATGAAATGTAAAACTTCAATGTAATTTTTGACATTCCAAACGTAATCAACACCAGAGTTTTTTGCACAGTGTTAAATAACTAACTCTTTAAAACAGTTGAATGTGCTGGTTAAATTGATAGATAAATTAGTGGTAGAACAGTACTCGATGCCAAAATAAAACGATGTTTGTAGAGATTTTTGTGAAGCTTAGGAACCCAATACGTAGAAGCCAAGGTGTTATCCTTAGGCGGAGCATTTCTGTATCGTTGTAGTGCTGTTTGGTTAATGAATGTTCGTCAAAATGAGTACGTTTGAAAGTGTTAGACTTAGCCAATTTATTTTGTTGGAAATCGATATATACACATAGTATATAAAACAAGTATTGCAACACCTGATTTTTAACTTTAACAAAATTTGAAGGCAATACTTAGGTATTTCTTCCTTATAATACAGGTATCAATAAGGCATTTTACATTAAATTTCATCATTTTCTTATTCATGATGATAAATCAAATTCAATTATCAAAATATTTTGATACAAAATTTTATTAATGAAAAGATGCATGTTTTGGGTCAGAATTTACTGTTTTTAATTATGGGCCTAGCAATTCTAAAAACCATTTTAATACTGTAAATGTGCACTAGAAACATTTTTATGACTGGGCATAACACAATCTGCGAAAAACTTTCGATTTTCCGTTTACACAAATGACTGCCTCCAAACGCCTTCTCATACCACAAGTGAAACGGCAAACCTGCTCTTGAGTCAGTTGGCACCATTTTGAAGCAATGTCTGCTTTAAATTATCTGAAGTCTGTACTGGAGAGACTTTTTCTCGCAAGCTACTACCGATGATGTCCCCATATTGCATATGCTGTACCAGGTTGACACCATAACAAACTATATGCAGTAACGTGTAACATGAAGCGACTCTTGTCTGACCAATGGGTCCTTCTCCAAGATACCAAATTCCTGCGACAACGAGATTGATACAACTCCAAACGTGCTGCTTTATGTCTTTTTATCAGTGACGGACGTTTTAGTCCGACATCCCGCATACCAATAATTTCCAACCAAACATTATTTCACAAGTGTGATGGATCCATTTTAGAAACAATTGAACAGAACTTCCTCACATCGGCGGATAAACACAACGACGAAAAACATGTAGGAAAACTTGATTTTTAGTGCTTGTGAATGTAAGCTGTATTGGTTTAAAAATTAAGCTAAAGATAGGACAATTGCCAATTAAATACAGGGAATTGATCAATTAAGGTGTACAATGTATTTGTTTCATTCGAACCATACATGTGTCAAAATCACTAAAAATATTTTTTTATCTTTTATTTTGAATTTGATGTTATAATACTATTTTCCATATGCATAGTATTCTTTTCGAATAATAGAAACGTTGTTGGGGGCTTTGTCGCCTGGTAGAAACACATATTTATTACTAAGATCTTTAAATTTTAACTTTAATTCTGTTTGTGACTTTGCTATTTTATTTTATGTTTGACCATATTGAGTTCGTGTTTGTCTACACCTTCTCATTTGCACCATTTTATACAATAATTGGTAATTGCCTCTTTTATATCGAAACTTGCTTACCATTTTTTTCTTTTTTTTAAAAAACAACAAACTTTTGAAAATTATACAGAAAAGGGCAATAACGCTAAAATGGTCATCAGTTTTTCTCCAAAACTACAGTGTAGGGAGATCTTGTCATGCTGATGATTTTAACTACCGGTCACATTTTTGATAACTGGAACGTTTTTTTTTTTATTTATTGCAAAAAAATGCATACGTTCTATTTTTAGTTACAGTGGCCATTTGTTTAGTCCTCTGGCTTACCGAACACATTTTTTAAGTACAGACCTAGTTGATGACCAAGTCCAAGTTTTATCCAAGTACTAAGTAATGGAACAGCTGCACCAAGTCGTATGACACGCCTATGGTCATCATTTCATAGTTTTAATGATTTAGTTTACAGGATTTCAATTACACCAATAACAGGATAATTTACTTCACATTTCTTTGAAAAATAAATCTGCAAAGTTTGAAGTAAAACTGATCAAAAAGTCAGTTAAAGCGCGACATGTAAAGTATCGCCTTTTGCCGAATAGTCACATAACTCTTGCAAGAAAAATCGAGAATTCAGGAAAAAGGTCTACATGGTTTGTAAAGCCTTCATACCTAATGTTTTAGAGAATTGTCAAGTAAAACAGCGACATTAAAAAAGTGACCTCAGATTTACGAATAAAGTCTAATAATTCTTGCAAAAGCAATTAAATTCTCACGAAAAAGTATACATATCGTGAGGTTTTCATACTCAAAACCTCTACAAATTTTGCAGTATCTAAAGAGCCCTCAAGTTACAGCTCGACATGAGCGAATTGTCTTAGAATTGACGATTAAGTCCCGTTCTCGTTTCTCTTGCAAGAAAAATTCTTTTTTTTTTTTTTACATATTTTATTCAACAACATCCTGCTACATTGAACCCTAGATAGCCCAGGGATAAGCATACCTAGGGGCCCCTGTTTATACAAACTCTCATTGCCAGGGAAAAAATGAGAGGCCCGCTTTTGAAGAAAATTAACAATAAGATTCAAGATAAACATTTCATAATTACATTTCACCAATTTACAACTACATTATATTGATATTAGTAATAACATTAATAACAACTTTTGAATTTACCTATAAAATACCTCAACTAGCCCTACACCTGTGCACGGATATCCCGTGAAATACATAATCGTGTGTCGTCACATAAAAAGACGAAAGATGTTCATTGATCCAGTCAAGGTAATAAAATATTTAGATATATTGTAAATAACACAGTTTAAGAGACATAAAAGATTATATATATTTATGTATTTGTAGTCATGAAATTCGCAACAGATTAGTGTTTTTATGAAAGAAATAAACGATTGTAATCGAAAAATATTTGATTACCAGACCTCTGTCCCATATGGCTAATAACAAATTGAAATTCAGTTTCTGCCATACGGATAATAGACGTTTTTGCGATTAGTTTCCTTTGATATTTTACAATATTTCTACATTTCCAAATTGCCCATTTTACGGTTACCAATATCGTGTCAATAAATAATAAATCTGTATCAATTTTTTTGTCCAGGATGCTTGTTCCAAAAATTAAAAACTTATCTAATTTCTGAAAATAATCAAGTTCTCTGCTATCGCAGACTGTGTTTAATTTTTGAAAAATATCAGACCAAACTTCATCAATTAATTTGCATTTTACAAAAAGGTGCAATAAAGTTTCCCTTTCTCCACAAAAATGACAAGCACCATTCGATTTTCTCATTTTTTGAAGTAATTCTTCAGTGTAGACTATATTGTGAATAATCTTAAACTGAAGTTGTTTTGCCTTCCTATTCCCAAAGTTTTTATTTAAATTAACCCAAATGTTTTCCCACTTAAATTCATCATTAAATAATACTTCCCATTTATTCTGACAGTTTGGAATTACAGAGTTTCCATAAAAACACTGGATATCTTTTAACTTTATATCCACTGTTTCCATGACAACACCAGTTTTATTCCTAACAAATTGTAAATTGTTTTTAATTTTAAACGGCGTACTCGACTTAATAGTTACATTATCTGACTTGAGATTATTTATCATGTCTTGCGTAAAGGCTGATTTAATTCGACTAGATTGCGATATCCAATTCCTTTTATCTGATAGCTTATTAAATATTTCCCCTGTATTTTTGAATGAATTGGCATGTATATCCCACACATCTTTAACTTAATCCCGCTTTTCGAAAAATTAGCATAAAACAAAACATTTCCACTGAATCTAATTTTAGAATTTCCGAATAAATTTTGTTCAAGAAGTTCGGCTTTTGTTGAAAATTCTTGAAGTTTTTGAAATTCTGTCCAAGAATCCAAAAGATTTCGATAATAATTAGGTAGACGTACATTGTCTAGTCCCTCAGTGTTTGAACATGTGCACAAGAAAAAATCCATATCAAATTTTTCATCATGTAATGTAAGCCAAAATTTACCTATGGCATTCCACTTATCTCGCTCCGAATTGATTATACAATGCATACTTTTAATGTTTTTCGATTTTATAAAATGTTTCAGATTAATCATTCCCATACCCCCTTTCGATTTTGGCTGGCAACAGACTTCACGAGAAATCTGGTTTGTTTTTCCATCCCATACAAAATCCCAAATTAATTTATTTATTTCACGTTCATATTTATCCGGTATTCCACGCATTTCAATTTCGAAACCTATCGTCGATAATACAAACGACTTAATAATTAAAACTTTCCCATCAAATGTCAGATCTCTCGACTTCCAGACAGCCATACACGATTTAATTTTGTTAATTTTTTCCAACCAAATTTTATCCAAGTCTACCCCATATCCATGCATAACCCCTAAAGCTTTCACTGGTTGTTTCGACCACTTGATTTTTGTAAAAATTGGTTTCTTGTTTCGCCATCTCCCTAAGTACATCCCCACAGTTTTATTCATATTCATTTTTGCCCCTGATGCCTTTTCGTAAATTTCAATTACCTTAAACGTTTCTTCAATAGACCCTTCAGTTTTATTAAGAAGTTGTGTATCATCCGCGAACATGTTCAATTTTGCCTCCATACCCTCCCCTACTCGAGCTGGAAGTTGTATCCCTTCTATATTTGGGTTAAGTCTTATCGATGCCGCCAGTGGCTCCGCTTGCAGTATGTACAACATCGGTGCAATCGGACACCCCTGGCGGATTGATCGAGAAAGACTTACAAGTTTTGAAATAAATCCATTTGTCTGAACACAGGTTTTGGAATTCTTAAAAAGCATATTTACCCATCCTATAAATTTATCTCCAAATCCAAAATTTTTTAGACATAAATCACTCATCCCCATTCAACCCTATCAAAAGCTTTTTGCTGATCAAGAAAAATAATTGCTCCCTCTTCGTCTTCCATGTCAGTATAATCAATAATGTCTTAGAGCAATCTATTACCCTGAAATATGTTTCTACCCTTGACAAATCCATTATGGTCTGTATCTATTATATTGCAAGAAAAAAATTAATTTAACGACAAAGTATCCGAATTATGAGAACATAGTACCCAATACCTTTACAAAGTTTGAAGTGAACTGACCAAAAGTTTCCAAATAAGAGCGCGACGCATGAAATGCATGGATGGATGGACAATCTGCCATAGGCGCATCATTATACGTCCGTCATCAGCCGTGTTTATAAAAATGAATGTTGAATTACATTTCTGACGAACACTTGTAAATTTTCACAAGGGACACTAGAAGATATGTTATGATCTTGTTTGGCCATTTTGATCTTATCAAGATCTTGATAAGCTTAACACAATTTTGTTAAGACGTGTAAGGTATTCAGTCGTATTTCAAAAAAATTGCTTTCAAGGACGATCAATACCTGTTTAGTTTATCAAGATCAAACAAGATAACTGCGTTCAAGGGCGATCAAGATGTCTTAAGTCTGTCAAGATCAAACAAAATCAAATCAGGATCTTGTTTGATCTTAACCAACTTAACCTGTCTTGATCGGTCCTGATAGCATTTAACAAGTGGATCTTGTTTGATCATAAACTCAACACGTCTTGATCGTCCTTGAAATAAGTTATCTTGAAATGCAACTTAAAATCTTACACTATCTTAACAAAATTGTTTTAAGCCTGTCAAGATCTTGATTAGATCAAAATGGCCAAACAAGATCAAAACTCAGTGGGACTAATATCTATTGAAGAAATTCTTAATGATCGCATGGCACGGAATTTATTTAAATCTTGTTAAATCAATAACAGTGCGACATGTAAAAATGTCTAAAATTATTGGATCCATGTTGTTCATCTTTATGTGCGTGTGTCTTCATTTTTTTTCTGTGCCGTACTCATGGTGTGTCTCTGTTTCTTTATTGTGTCCCAATTTGCAATTTTCGTTGGATTATTTGTTTTGGATTGACGGTTCGGTTCCCATTTACTTTACTATACTACAAATAAAGTCCCAAAAATCTTGCAAGAAAAATCTTAATTTCACGTATTTTAAGTATGTAGATCATGAGGCGATCATACCCAGCACCGGTACAAAGTTTGAAGTTAACTGTCATAAGGCTTGTCAAGTTACAGCGCGATATATGAAATGACCATACGGAAATACAAACAGCTATTCGGAAATTTGTAATATAAAACTAACAAACGAAATGAAATAAACTATAATACATACGTCATTAGAGAGGCAATTAAATATGAATCTTGAATCATATTTTTGACAGAAACTTCTCATTTGTCACAATTTATGTATTTAAGAATTTTTTTCATTAATGCATGAGATAGAACCTATTGAATCCTTCATTAATAATGCTTTCAAGGAGATGACCATGCCTAACGAAACTGTCTGCAAATTGGTACTAGCTCTTGCGAAATAAACGAAATTGATAATTTTCAATATGCGTCGTCCTTTTTGTCGCTCAATTTAGTAAGCAGAAAAATATTGTCGTCAAATGCGAGATGAAATTCGAAAAAGAAGTAAATCTTGTGGTTTTCTACTGTTTCCCTTTTCTCTAATTCCGAAGGTAATATTTATTGCATTAATTAAGCAAAAGATACGTTATTAATGGAAATAAATTCATCAATTTATCTACAAATCAGATTGAAGATTCTAGCATATTTGATTTAATGAGATTTAAAGGGTCTTTGAAGATATTCAGTTCATTAGGAGTCTAGAACCTTCAGTTGTATGAACTTCTGCGAGTTTTTGAAGAAATCCAGTCTCATAGAAGTATGAGAACAAATATTCGAAGAGAGGAGCACATTTTGTGCACATTGGAAAACCAACTTGCTAAATAACACATCCAGATATGACAAAAATATTATCAATAAGAAAATAAAATATACTGCGCACCTGTTAATCATCGTATAATACTTTTCCTTTTAAATTGGTATTTAAAAAAAAACTAAGAAATTGTAACTAAATACAACAACAAAAGATATTAACATTTAAGTTTCGTCTTTTTTTTCCGAATTGCTAAATACCGACTATGCCTTTTATTGGCAGTGAAGCAGATGTAATCGTTGGGCAGAAAATGCTTATCCCATCTTTCAGTGTACGGGAACATTGCTCGTGCTTCAGTTTGAGGCTTATGGTCTCATGTACATTTACTCCATATCCTTTCTTAAAATATTTAATTAATTTATTTTTTTTTTTTTTGTGTGCATGTTGTTTCTTGGATTGTCCTTTTTCCATATCTGTGTGACCATGTCTAGGATTTTTTATTATAAAATAATACTTCCTCTGTATTCTTAGTTGGATTGGATGCCGTTGTTCTATGTTTTATCCCACAAATTACAATTCGTATTGACTTTGGTAATCGCTTAAAAAACAAATAACCTGACATCATATATGTAAAAAAATGGATAACAGGAAACACCTACAATGGCTGAAAATTATAATTACATGCCACAATCTGCCACGGAACAACACATGAAGAACACGAATAAGACATAAGACAAACGTAGACAACGATAGGAACTAGTGACAGCCGGACTTGGTACTGGCCAGCGTTAGGGTTTAACCGGTTTTGGATACCCAAAACTCCCCTTTATCTGTCCCGTTTCTTTATGATATAATACACTTACGATTATACACAAAACAGGTAGATTACTAACCCCATGACCACAATCTATCTATCGGAATATATTTGCCTGCGTTTTGTTTTTTGATGTTCGAGGTATGTACGCCAACACGAAATAAACGTCTGCGTACATATTATTGTCCATTTTGATACATGGAAAAAAAACAGTAAAACGCCTTATCTGTTTTAACACATAAACCACAAAACTGACGGAAAAATATTCCGAAATGTGGTAATATTGGTTTAAACCAGTATGTCACTTGTGGATTCTAAAAAGGCAAAAGACTTATAAAAATATCTATCTTCAACTGAACTCAACCACTCCAACTGTGTCAAAACATTTGATTTTTCTACTCTCTATACTACTCTTCCTCGCGCTAAACTAAAGTGAGTACTCCGGGCTTTAATACATCAGTCTTTCTGTTCTAAAAGAGTTGAAAGAAGATATTCATATTTAGTGATAGGTAAAGATGGTAGTTTGTTAAACATCACACTGATTCACACAAAAAGTTTACAAAGGAGGATGTCATCGCAATGCTGGAATTCTTTATTGTTAATATATTTGTAGAATTTGGTGGACAAGTTTTCCAGCAGACAATATGGATACCTATGGGGACTAATTGTGCGCCAGTTTTAGAAGATTTGTTTCTTTATTCATATGTAGCCAGGTCCATACAAGGGCTAATTCAGAAAAAAGACAATAAGCTAGCCAAATCCTTTAATTTCAGTTTTTTTTATATAAATGATGTTCGTTCATTGAACAATCCTCAATTTACAAATTACCTTCACCTCTTATATACCCAAATGAACTCGAAATTAAAGAGACCGCTGATACATCATTACCAGCATCATACCTGGACCTATACCTCTACATTGACAACTCTGGACGTCTGAAAACAAAATTTTACGACAAGCGTGATGATTTCGACTTTCCAATAGTGAACTTCCCGTTTTTGAGCTATAAAATGCCCACATCTCTGGCATATGGCGTGTACATTTCACAACTCATTATCTATTGCCGTACTTGAAGCTTTTACAGCGATTTTGTCAACAGAGCGAAATTACTGTCTCAAACATTTATACATCAAGGGTATGTTCAGTCACTGTTGCAATGTCACTACAGAAGTTTTACGGTCGTCACCACGATTTGCCAGACCGTTAAAATGTTTCTTTTTCACAAATGAAAAAGATATCTTTGGGTACATAAAGAGTTTGTTACCGGACTGACTGACCGGACTTTTCACCGGCAGTGTGACTGGTGCCACGCGTGGAGTAGATCATGCTTACCCTTCCGAGGTACCTTTGTTTATTTATTATGTGTTTTTACATGCTGTCTCAATTCGTGTTGGATGTGAATTGCCGTGATTTTCGATTTATGATTTTTGAATTCCCCCTTTTCTCGTTCTCGCTTCGGTATTTGTTTGCCGATTAATTTATTACTAATGACGACAGCATTCAATATGAATTATTAAACTGAATAGTGTACCATGTACCAACCTTTATCAAGTGGACCTTTAAATGTAAGAGAAATCTCTATGTTTCGACTCCGAGTTGTGTCAATATTCGCTGCATCTACTATTTGTTGTATCAAGGTAAAAACTGCATTTAGTAGTATATTTTTGCTACTTAAAACAATCGATGTGCACGATAATTCCAATGAAATACATTCCGCTATGCTTTTTTCCAATTTAAATTCGTTCTCTCCGTTTGATGCCATCTTCTTTTCCAAGGATTTAATCGTATTATGCTCGTCAATATCTGATTCGTCAAACTGACATGCAATGTCTCGTTTCTGAGATCCTACAAAAAAAAAACAAAGTAAAAACATTTTTATTTTTTAAACTAAATATTAAGCTTTAAAAATCTAGGTATTTTCATTATCTACAAAAGACACCTTAAACACCTAACATTGGGTGAAAACATGTCATGTGTTTTTTTATTTTATTTTTTTCTTTTTTTTTGGGGGGGGGTGTCAAATATAATACATTGGATGTGGCTTGTTTCGATTGATTTATTCACTTTTTACCTTTTTGGGGCCATTTAGGGCTTGCTATATGGTGTGAGGTTCCTCACTGTGTTGAAGACCGGACGGTGACCCCTAGCTGCCTTGTTTTGGGTCGTTTTAACCTGGATATGGGATGTTATCACCTTGACATTTACTCCCATTTTCTTTCTTTTTCATATTTCTGGGATATAAAGGGAAACCAGGTTTCGATTCTTGTTAAATTAAGTTTTGTAGTGTAGTTTTTTATAAAAGGACAATTATTTTATTATATCTTTTTAATGTTGCTCAGATAAAGTTGAAATATAAACAGTTTTGATACTCATGCTATTACTGAAACAACGGCAGCAGAATACCGAAGGAACTGAAAGTACTGAAAGTATATATATAATTCCTAAGGGGAAAGATTACATCCTGAAAGTCTAATCAGTTCGATACTTTAATCTCTCTCCCCCTCTCTCTCTCTCTCTCTCTCTCTCTCTCTCTCTCTCTCTCTCTCTCTATATATATATATATATATATATATATATATAAGTCAAAGTCCAATTGAGTAAGAGTTTTAGGATGTGTTATTATCGAGAACATCTTTCCACTGAGTAATTTTACCATTACAATTTCAGTGAATCTAACGTTTTGGAGGGTGTACAGAACCAGTAATTTGATAGTAAATGTCCGGCTATTCAGTGAGCCCCAAAATTGATGGATCTCGCTGGAGCAGTCGGGAGAAAATCCAAAGTTTCATATTAAATAAATGCTCTACTCTACTTTATGAAATGAAATGAAATAAATAACAAGTTAGAATACACAAACCAAAACAGAAGCTGTGAAGTCTTTGTAAGTCATCCAGAACAAAAGGCAGGATGAGTTGACGTTTGTTTTGTAGTTTAAGATAATTTAACCGGGAAATTATTTGTAACTGGATGACTAATTTGACCAAAACTCGAAATAATGTCGATTATGAATTGGTTGTTACATTATTCTATCGTTTTCTGGAGCATTTTTGACGTCATTGTGTAAAAAAAATGAAGCTCTGCAGGATATATCAGTGACCAAATTTCTGTAGATTTTCTGAGGCATAGATTATCTATTTGTGTAATTATAAAGCTGTTTTGAAACAACAAATGTACAAAATGTTATATTTTTATCGTCTTAATTTCCTGTGGAAACTTGAAAAAAATTATTGCCATTGAAACTTTTGGAGAATCGAATGATATATCCAGGTAAATTTCTGGTATATCCGGCTCAACCAAATATGGCTTTTGCAGAATTGATCTACAGGTATCCTGTGCACAATTATTGACTTTCGAACAGGGATCCAGTTTTGAACCCAAAGCTGTATTAAGCGCTACTGCTCCTCCGATTGCTGAATAATAAAATTAAAAGTTTTAAAATAAAATACTTTGTCTTGTAACAATTCGGTTTATAGCAAATCTGTTTTCAACAATGTAACCCAGAGGTGATAATTTGACCTTTTATGGGATCTGATCGACATAAAAATAAATATTTTATTATTTTCAATATACCCCTTTTTGAGCCTCAATTTATACCAAGAATCGCCGCACGAACTCCCATTTTTTTATTTTGAAACTGAAAGATCGGTATGAGTACTTGTCATTTTCAGGACCTCCGGGATGACAAAAAGCCTTCGTCTATTTTAGTTTATCGCTAAACAAGGCAACCCCCTGTGGAAAATGCATTGCGCACTTGTAACCTATAGCAAAAATGTGGTTTTCACGTTTTTCTATATTGTAATGCTTTGATGGTACTAAAACACTGAATTTTAAATAAATTTACAATTTTGACCGAATGAAAGTTTGTGCATATCGTATTTCCGGAATTATTTTCTGTTTCTTAAAGTATGGTAAAAATCAATAGAAAATGGGGGTAGGCTTCGGTGAAAGTTGATAATTTTTAGTTTACAGAAGAAGATTGCGTATATGCCTGTTGTATCGCTTCAGAACACATAAGAGAAGCTGTAACAGTGTATTTTATATTTTTAATTGGATTTTTTAGCATAAAAATAGCATATTTTCAAACTCAATTTTTTGGTAAAAATCTCAAATTTTGCTGCACTTGACACTTCACGTTTTTTCTAATATGGCCAATAGTAAAGTGAAAGTTTTTGGTCTGGTGTTCATCATTGTAAGTGGTTTGTCATTGATTCTAGTCAAACTGATAGTTATTTATGCTATTTCTATGGCTATAGTCTATTTCAATTAAGCTCTTTCTGAGAAAATTGGCCGATTTATTTCAGCTTCCAAATATGGGTACACTATAATAAAATTTAACGATCTTTGCACCAACATGGATGACCTTCTACTATTTGCATATAATCGTGGCTTTAATTGCATTTTCAAATTCATTTGCAATACTTCGCATTGATTTTATTAATATGATGTGTGCACATGAATAGTTCAATTTCTCTGTGGTGCCTCTCTGTCTCTCTCGCTCGTTTGTTTGTTTGTTTCTTTGTTTTTTTTCTTTTTGTTGTTGGTTTTTTGAAAAAAGCATATATATTTTTGGAAAATACCCCTTGCAGGTTGTATCAGATTTTATTTGCGGATTTCTTTATATATTTTCCAATATTTGTCAAGAATGTATTTGTGAAGTATAAATTTCGTTTGTCCTGTGCCTACCTGGTCTTTCACTGCTATGTTCTCTTTTCAACTCCTCAAAATATGCAGAGACAATCGCTACAACTTCCATGCTCACTGCCCTTTTTATTTCACCTAAAAACCAAATGATATTCATACTTTTAGTGCATAATGTTGAAAAAAATAACGTTAGTGGTTCTTATTTTTGCAGAAAAAATTATATATATCTATACAATAGACAATAGACACACAATAGACGAAAGTGAACAGTACACAATTAATTCAGTTGATATTTCGACAACTATCCGTGTCTTTATCAAAACACAATAAAAACAAAAATAAAATCAAACAAAAACTATGTACAAAAGTAAATCTAAACGAACTATTCAGAACTACATTCTGGACGCTGGTTAACACAAATGTAATACGAGACGAATGCCCGGAAGGAAAATGAAAAAAAAGTTCGGTAACTGTACGTCGGTAAGAAATTTAACTTTCCAAGACTAACAACGTCGTTAGTCTTGAAAAGTCCCGTGAAGGATGAAAACGTTAGACAAATATTTGATGTACCAAAATCAAAATTATATATATATATATATATATATATGTGTGTGTGTGTGTGTGTGTGTGTGTGTGTGTGTCTAAGAATACCAACCACAACTGTGTTTATTGAGTGTTGGATTAATCAACGACAGCTGTCGGAGATTAATGCAGTTACATGAAAGATAATATACAAAAACAAATAAAGTAACTATAACAACACTAAAGAATATAAAAAAATATATATACAAGATGTTAACTGTGTTATATTTCAGGAATCCGTTTCCCTTCATCAGACACATTTACTGAAATAAAATGTATAATTCAGTCTGTTACTGTTACAAAAATATATCAAATACACAAACCAACAAAAATTTAATTTTCAAATTTTTATATTCAGGCAACCAATCAAATCAACTCTTCAGAATCAGAGTCTTTGAAAAAAATATTTGTGGCTACTTGTTTTCCATCTAGAATACACATTTGAATTTTTTTTCATTAAGTCCATCAGGTTCTAGCGTTTTCAGCTGGTACATCCAAAATTTTTCCTTTTTTCTTCTTGTCTCCTTGTCCCAGTTCGAATTGACTTCGATGATTTGGAATCTTATATCATCGAAGGAGTGTCCAGAGTTTCTCAAATGCCGTGTGAGCGGACAATTTCTGTTGTTTCTGTAAAAGGATCTGTGATTATTGAATCTCATATTGAAATGATCTTCAGTCTCTCCTACGTACTGGATTTTGCAAGCCCTGCATGTCAGAATATATATTAATTTTTTTTATTTGCAGTTGGAATCTGTAAATATTTCAAATTGCTCTCCGGTAATGGAGCTACTGAATTTGGTGTTGGTATCAGCAGCTTTGCAACAAAGGCACCTTTTAATTCTACAAGGGATATAAGAACCTTGTTCTGATGTTTGTGGTTTCTTTAAAACTGATGACACAAGAATATCTTTCAAGTTTTTAGGTCTTTTAAATGAAACAATAGGGGGACAAGGGAAAATTTTGCATAAACTTTGATTTTTTTCAACCATAGTCCAATATCTTTTGACAATGGCACTTAATTTTCTCAGGTCAGGATGGTAAGTGACAACAAGCGGGGTTCTCAATAATTTGTCCTTTTCTCTGTATTGAAGGAGGCTTGTTCGGTCAATAGTTCGTACTTTATCAAATGATTGTTTTAATGACTTGCTGTTGTAGCCCGAGCTTTTAGATGTTTGCTTAATTCACCTATTCTGTGATTGAATGTAGCTTCAGTGGAACAAATTCGTCGAATTCGAAGACCCTGGCTGTACGGAATTCCACGTGTCACATGCTTTGGATGACAGCTTTTTGGAGATAGAAATAGATATTTGTCTGTTTTCTTTGTGTAGAGGTCTATTGTCATGGTTCCGTTTTTCAGAGTTGTTGTAGTATCTAAAAATGACATTTTTTCCGATGATATTTCAAATGTAAATTTTATACTAGGATGGAAATCATTGCAGTGTTGTATGAAAGCATGTAGATGATCTTCACTTTCAGCCCATTTAATGTCGATATCATCAATGAAACGGAACCAGGAGAAAGGCTTATATAGAGCACTAGAAAGGATACGCTTTTCTAAATTACCCATGAAAATATCAGCATAGGAGGGGACCATTTTTGTGCCCATGCTTGTTCCGTTGATCTGGAGATAATTTTCATTGTTAAATATGAAATTGTTGTTTTTAAGAATAAGTGTTAAAAGTTTTACAAGACATTCTGTAGATGGTGATTTATCCTTTCTAGAGTTCCAAACCTCTTCACAGGCGGCTATTCCTTCGTCTTGAGGAATGTTAGTGTAAAGAGAGGATACATCCATTGAAACCAAAATAGTGTTCATTGGGAGGGGATTAAGTGTCTCCATTTTAGTAAGATAGTCGGTTGTATCTTGTATATACGAGCGGAGTGTTCTTACGTGAGGTCTTAAATGGTAGTCTATAAATTCAGATATTTTTTCTGTTGGATGGTCGTTAGCCGAAACAATAGGTGTACCAGGATTTCCCTCTTTGTGAATTTTGGGGAGCATGTAAAAGCGACCGGCTTTGGAGTTTTCATTTGGTAAAAGATAATCAAACGTTTGACCATCTATTTCTTTCTTGTCTAACATCTCCCTAAGTACGGTTTAATTTCTTCACTGGTTGTTTTTGTTGGATCTGAATCTAATTTTTTATAGAATTTATTGTTGGAGAGTTGCCTGTTTCCTTCTTTGGTGTAATCAGAAGTGTTCATAACTACCACTGCCCCGCCCTTATCTGCCGGCTTGATAACAATATCACCTCGGCTTTTCAATGAATTGATTGCTGCGCTTTCGTCCCTTGAAATATTTCTCTGTTTTCTGTTTGTTATATTGCTGTTAACTTCACATTTGACCGCCCCGATAAAAGCTTCTAATTTTTTCATTTTTGCTTTTTGGCGGGTTCCATCTGCTTTTCTTTTTGAATTTTGGAATTATAATGGGTGTATCCTCATCTTCGGAATCTGTTTCGCTCATCCCGGCCTCTGCAAGATTTTTCTTTTCTAAATTACTGTAATGTTCTGTGAGTCTAAGACGTCTAGCAAAAGCTTCTAGATCTTCTAATTGTAGTCTATTTACTTTCTGTGGATTTGGGCAAAAGTTAAGGCCCTTACTCAATACTTGTTCTTCATGTTTAGTCAAGGGGTGTTGACAAATTGACAACCGTGTTTTCAACAGATGAGTTTCTTTTCTTTACGAATTTTCTCTTTCGTTTAGGTTTGTTTTGATCAGAAGATGGTTTGTCATTGTAAGTTATAAAAGATTTAGTCCCGTTACTGATTTTATTGTTTATTTTTGAATTTCTATATCTATTTGTTTCAATTTTTATTATTTCAATCAGACGTCTTTCGATGTTTCGACTTTCGTTGTAGTTCAAATTGGCACTTCTCTTGAAAGTTTCGTCTATTTCTTTATTAATGTTTTCATAGGTGTGAATAGAATAAGACCGATTCGGTCTTCCAATTGTTTTGATATTATCTGCACTGATGAGACTTGTTGTCGAAATGGCCATATGCAGAAGATAAATTAACTGCAATTTTGGGTACTTCTGTTTAAAAAAAAAATGAAATTAATCATTTAGGCTTTAGTCATCTGCCTGTAATGTATTTTTCTATCAAACCAAAGCCAAAGTCTAAATCTAAGTCTTTTAATATTAAATATTAATTTTTTGATGATTCCAGTGGGATTCGAACCCCCTCTGTCAAGGTACTAAGGGTTGAGAGTCTGCTGCGCTAACCACTACACCACCAAATCCATGTTCAAATTTCGGTTAATTAATATACTTAACTCTCATATTACGTGTCAAAATAAATTTGCAGCTCACTCTATTTTAAATCCCTTTGGTCTCCCACAGAGATGGCGTGGGCAGTGTAATCTGTTTGTAATATCTGTGCATTCGAAGAACAGCCAATCCCTCGGTGGGAAGGCAATCTCGATATTCATTTCTCTAATTCTAACCCCGTTGGGTTCCTACGATAGACCGTTATATTTTAATTTTTAGGCCCTGCATTAGCGTAAATATTCGCAAATCCGGGGAGATGAACAAGTTTCCACGTTGACTGAATTTATAGACAGTTTATATATATATACATAAAACACAGCAAAAAACACCCAAAATCCCGATTGTGCTAGATCTAAACAGATACACACAATGTGGTTATTTTTTAAACTTTCAGTATGAACAACGTGAATAGCATTTACGTTTTGTAGTGTAGTTTTTTGTAAATAATAACTAAATACCGAAATTACTGTGAATTTACTTTCTGCATATGCGCATTTCGAAAATTTATTCTCTTCAGTGCAGATAAAATCTAAACGTTTGGAAGACCATAAGCTCAAAGATGATTAAAAACTGATAGAGAACAAAAAACCAAATATGATCTAAATGTACAGCCAAAATCAGCTAAGGACAGAGCTTTGCACGAGGGAGATACTCCTTAGTTTTCAACAAAATTAACAAAAATTTATATATTGTAAGTTTCCAAAAATAATCGGCTTTCGGGTCAGCACCGAAGTACTGACTACTGGGCTGGTGAATACCCTCGGGGACTAACAGTCCACCAGCAGTGGCATCGACCCAGTGGTAACAAATAACTAAATACCGAAATTACTGTGAATTTACTTTCTGCATATGCGCATTTCGACAATTTATGTCTCTTCAGTGCAGATAAAATCTAAACGTTTGGAAGACCATCAGCTCAAAGATGATTAAAAACTGATAGAGAACAAAAAAAAAACAAATATGATCTAAATGTACAGCCAAAATCAGCTGAGGACAGAGCTTTGCACGAGGGAGATACTCCTTAGTTTTCAACAAAATTTACGAAAATTGTTTTATTATATATTTGTTGGTTTGAAAAAGACTCGGATAGAGTTGAAATATAAACAGTATTTATACTAGTGCTATTCTCATTGTTCATACTGAAAGTATATATATATATATAGGGAAGAAATCAATTTTGTTCCGAGCTGTAAAAAATACACAAATACAAAAGTTGACGGTTCGGTTCTCCATTATTTTGCATTATTAACGGTAGATTTCGTTATCCTGTACATGTTTTCAGCTTCAACAGCATTAGAATCAAATAATATGGAAAGCCATTATCTAAAACGATTCAAAAGAAAGCACTCATTTAGTATCGAAATAGGAGGCAAAATTTAATACCAAGGAAATACACCGAGTGCAATAAAGAAATTAAGCCACAGTATTTGTAAGGGGTTAGAATTTTGATAATTTCTATTAAGTGTCTGTCTCTGAGAAAACTTTGCAATATGTAAAAAAATGGTTTGGAAGGGGTGTCAGATATTCTCATAAAATGGGATATACATTGTATTTTGAAAGAGTGGTCTATCAAAAATATAAAAAAAATACTTAGTTAATGGTTTAGCATTTTGCTATTTATAGTATTAGCAGTTAATGCAATACACACCAAAACTGCCAAAAAATCGGCTTAAATGACTATTACCTAGACACAAAAAATATCAAAAACAACTTCTTATGACAAATGGGATATTATTCTAAAAAGGTAAAATTATATTGTCACCAAATAACCTTATTTTCACCTTATTTGTTTTCATATATTTGGCTGTAGAATATTTATTTCTTAACGGATTATGATGGGGTTTCTTTCAGTGTGCTTTTGGGGAAATTTCCTATCTGAAGTATGTCGACGGATTTTACATCGAATGCACGGTTCATGCGATAAATGGGGCATCTTAGGAATTTCATTCTATTTTATTTTTTAATTTTTACTCCAATTTTGATGCAGTTTTTTGCAATCGATTCCTGATGGAAAGTTATTGTGGTGCTCAACCATCAAATTTCTGATAACTGCTTTCTTTTTTAAGTGATAAGAAGCCGAAATTGCAAATGTGAAGATTACCAAAAACTTTTGTTTTTCATCGGATTTTGATGAAATTTTGTTCTTTTGATTCCTCTTGTTGTAAGCTTTAAGTAATATATCAACAAATTTAGCATAACCCTTACTGCTGAGCTATTAGAGGTCAAGAGATCAAGACTGCAATTTTTTTTAAAATGTGTATTTTGTTTTTTTATTTTTAACCGGATTTTAAGTGGGGTTTATTTCTTTAAATCCCTCTTGACATTAGCTTTCAGTAGTATATCAACTGATTTGGCATAGCTCTTACCGTTTCTAAGCTAAAAGTGACCAAAAGGGGTCAAAATTGAAATGTGCAAATTACCCTAACCCTAACCCTAACCCTAACCCTAACCTTATAATTTCATTTTTCATCGGATTTCATTGGGATTTTTACTTTGCATTCCTCCTGATGTAAGCTTTCATGTGTGAGTCAACAGATTTCGGGTAGCTCTTATGGTTCCAGAGCTATTATTGGTCAAAAGGGCTAATGGTTTGTGTCTAGCTAATCACTGTGTCAAGCTTTTTATTGTGTACATCTAAATACTGCCAAGCCCTCTATTGTGTCAACATTCACTTTAAATTACACTTGTTCAAATTTCAATGGTCAACATGCTTCGGTCGCAACATGTTCTGTATGAAATATAAATACTCTATGTACACATTCCTGGTGATACTCTGGATATATATCGGACAGCTTTATTGTCTCGTCAGCGACGAAGTCGATAAAAGCGAGACATGGGTATTACTTTCCGGGGGAGGCGTCGTCGTAATTTTTACTAAAACCTATAGTATATCACTTAAGTACAAGATCTTATGCCTATAGGTAGCTTATGGAGCGTTCCAGCATCACATGTTTCAGATGACCTTGACCTTGTCTTCATGGTTTAATGATTCAATGAAAATTGTGACGTAATTTCTTATTCAAGTCCTTTTCTCGGGATTTGTAGTGCAGAGATCCAATATATACAACAGGTATATAGTGTATTGATATATCTTAGTGGGACATGCCAGTCTGTCACTTGTCAGGTGACATCGACCTCATTTGCACGGATCAGTGGCTTTGTAAATATTACGGCATTATTTAATATTCAAGTCAATTTCCGTGCCATTGTAATGTTTAGATACCATCTTTGGTGTAATGCATTATCTTAATGAGTACATACCAGTCTGATACCTGTCGTGTAACCTTGACCTCAATTTCATGGTTAATTGACCTTGTTAATTTTTTACTTCATCTTCATTTCTCAACAATGTAAGAATCTAGACCCTCCACATTAGGTTATTGTCACAAATTAATGGGTAAATGCCAGTCTGACACCTGCCAAGTAACATTGACCTTAATTTCCTTGTCCATTGATTGAATTTGTTAATTTTTTACATTCATGCCCTTGACTCAGCAATAATTACACTGGGGCTCTCAATATATAGCTTATTTTGATATATTTATTGCCTTGACCTTAATTTCACGAACTTGTTATTTTTATTTCTTTTTTACATTCATGTCAATTTCTCAGTAATTGTTACATATAGTACCTCCATAGAATGTTTTTTGTTTTATCTTGTTGGGTAAATTTCAATCTAACACCTGGCAAGAAACCTTGACCTTTATTTCATGGTCCATTGACTTGTTATTTGATTTACATTCATGTCAATTTTTCGGCAATTTTAACATTTACGGTCTCCATAGTAGGTTTCTTGCTTCATCTTAATTGGTACAAGTCAGTCTGCCACCTGTCATGTAACCTTGACCTTAATTCATTAATCATTGACATTGTTAATTTATTCATTCATGTTTATTCTTGACAATTGTAGCATGAACACTTAGATGCATGGTCAGTTGTTAATTCTAAGTTGATGATGTCGGCCTGACATTTGGCAGGTTATCTTGACTTCAATGTCGTGGTTCAGTGACTTAATTTTTTTAAATCACCATATACTTTAAAGTTAAATCTGGCATGACTTTTCTCGACTTTATGTATAAGGTTCATCATATGTTTAGACAAAAATGTTAATATTCTAGCGAGACGTACTTGTGTCTACACTATCATATTTATATAAAAGTAAAATTTATAAATTTCATATTACCATGGCAAAAGAAGATCGAGGATATGAAGGATTCCCCCGTATGTCCGTCTGTTTGCACTTCTTTCTGCACATGTCCTCCTGAACGGCTAATTTGATTTAGATGAAATGTTACACAGTTGTATTATATAACCTGCAGATTTGCATGAAGTAATATAACAGCTGTTTGAAATTTAAGAGGGGAGATAATTCATCAAATTGTATATTTTTCAAAAAGTCAAATTAGTCAACAGACTCACACAAATAACTTCCTAAATTATCATAGTTTAATTGCAGGTATTCCTAGATGGATGACAGATAAATTGAAACAACATATCTGTGTTAACCCTGTAAATTTTGGACAATCTGATAGATTTCTAGAACAGATATTAGAACAGAAGAAAGTAAAATGTTTGTATAAGAAACTGCTTAATAATCATGTGCAGCTTCCGACTGAGAAATTTCTTAAATGGGGCAAACTTTGGGAATTGAGATTACAGACTGGTAGGAATACTTTTTAATTTTACACAAATGAAATAAAGGGACAACAGGAAACACATACAAAGGCTGAAAATTATAATTACATGCCACAATCTGCTAGGGAACAACACAGCAAAAACACAAATTTGACAAAGGACAAACGTAAACAACGATAGGAACTCGGGACAGCCGGACTTGGTACCGGCACTAGCAAAAACCAGTGGTAGGGTTAAACCGGTTTATGGGTACCAAAACCTCCCCTATATCTGTCCTGTTTCCCTATAGTTAAGTAAACATACGAATAAAACCCAAAACAGGTAGACTACTAACTTTTTGATGAAATGCTGCACAGTTTTAGTATATATAACCAAAATATACAAAAGATAATATGGATGCTTTTTCAAAATTTAAATGGAGAAACGGGGAGAGAACTTGTCAAATTATAAATTTTTCAATGAAAAAGAGAGAGGTACTTTGTTTGTCCAAGTCCTTCTGAATGACTTATTTGATTTTGATGTAGTGTTGCACTTTTATAATCTTTAATCTAAAAATGTGTAGAAAGTAATGTCGTTGGTATTTTTTAATTTTCAAAATTATGAGATAATTAAATCCATACATTTTAGAATTTCAAAGTTGGGGTACGGGGGTATCCTTTTGTAGCTTTGCCATAGCCATCTCTAGTACAATTTAGTAAATATTCATTTCTATTGTCCTCTGCAAATGTTTTTATGCACTACACACAGAATATCCTCAGATTTATTATAAACAGTCACTATTTTATAAAATCATACATTTTTATTTTTCTTTCTACTATCTCTTACGGTACATAAATAACTTTTATTTTGAGTTCCAAACTCTCATAATAGCTTGCCAAATGATGTAATTCTTTAGAAAAGGAAAGAAAAATACAATATATGTCCTCCCTTAGGAGGAACAGTTGACCGAAATTGGGGCAAAAATCATTAAAAAATCAAACTTTTTATACATGTGACAATTTGAGCGACCTCAACTGTTTTTGGCAATGTGCCAACTTACTCAAAATCTCAAAGACTGACGACGAAAGCATGTATATGAATATTATATCACATTCATTGTATTATGTTTTGATTTTGAACAAATTATGTGTTAAAATGTCGACAATATTTTTGTGTTGTTTTTTATCAAAAAGGCACTCATATAGATTGCACTGCGTACAGACTTATACCTTTGAATATATTGAAAAAAAATGGAATGGGGATGCAGTTAGTTCATACTGTATGTCCGGTGGACAAGATATTTCAGAATTTACTAAAGAGTGCTTCCGAACCATATTGCATGTTATTTCTTTTCTGAGATATGCACTTAAACGCAATGAAAAGGTACTTTGCAAGAATCTTACTGCAAATGTATCATGCAAAGGTTTGAAATAACTTCTTTTAAAATGAATAGGACATTTCAATATATATTTTTACATCATTTCTGAAAATAGGACTATCATTTTTTACCGGGTTTTCCATCGGAAAAATCCGGTTATTAAAATGGTGAAAATGGCGGGCGGCTGCCAAATGGGTACATCATTTGTGCGGAGCAAATCTCCTACAGTATTTGAGACAGGGAGTTTTTTTAATTTTGCAGATCAATTCTAAATATATCAAAGGTGTGCATGGTACTTTGATTTTGATTTCTGATGATTTATGTAAAAAATCACTTGTTGAACTTAGTCATTTTATGTCAAATTTTTAACAATAGGGTACAGTACAGGGAAAATTCAAGATTGCCGTTTTTGTGATCCCTAAGTGATCATTTTGTGATCCTGTAGCAGTCAATGATTGCAATCAAGGATTGTTCTACTTGCGATCAATGATCATACGGGTATATGCGATCATTGATCACAAACAATTTGCCATCATTGATCCCAAAAGTTATAATCAGTGATCACAACTTGAGGTGCGATCCTTGATTGCACAGCGTCATCGATCACAAAAGTGCGATCATTGTGATCCTTGATTGCAAGATTGTGATCCTTGATCGCAAGATTGTGATCCTTGATCGCAAACGCATATGATCCTTGAGCGCAAACTCATATGATCCTTGATCGCAAAGTAATATGATCCTTGAACGCTAACATTTCATCCTTGATCTCAAACTTGTGATCATTTATCGCCAAGTATATAGTTATAAGTTCGTACCATTAACAAACATATTTAATTTGTATTAACGGGAAGTTTGAAAAACCGGAAAGTCTTGAAATGCATGCCTTGTATTTCATATCTTTTGAATGCATTAACATATAGAGAAGTTATTCACAAATCTTTTAAAAGCTAATAGAAGATCTATAAGATGATAATTACTTTATGAGACATCATGATTGCCGGAAAAAAAATGTGATACATGTATTAGGACTTTAATCTTTAATTTTCGTAATACATAGGACTGAATCAAAAAAAAAAATTCTAGTGATTTTCAAAAATGATTTATTTACAAATAAAATGGCTTAAAATGATTATTTTTGTTTTACTAAGACGTAGAAAAGTGGCCGGGAAAGACTGTTATTGTGGTCTGAAATGTATAACTTTAAGTGTGTATTGAATAAAAATCAGATAAGCCGATCAATTTGTTTTTATTTTAAAAACGCATAAACTGCAATTGTTTTTTTTTACTTAAGCAAAAGGTCAAAACCGTGACCTGAAGGATATCTTGTATGTTGGAATTAGGCAGTTACAAAACACATGTACTAGATCTTCAACTTTCATTGTGTATTGCATGAGCCTTGGATAACCCTTCTGAATTTCTGTTTTTGATTTTAAAGACAGTTGATTAATAAATAGAATGATACGGAATATTTAACTTTCTTGATATCTAAACAAAAGATCAAAACCGTGGCCAGAATTACTTACGGTGTGGTCAATCAACTGTCAGATTTTCAACTATGAACGTATATTGAATAAAAATCAAATTATCCCGTAAAAAATGTTTCTGATGTGGTAAATTAGCTGCTCTTTTGATGTATTGTTTGACAATCGGATAAATAGAGATGTGTCTCTGAATAAACAGTCAAATTTCTGATCATATGATAATTCATTTACAAATAAAATTTGTTTATAAATGTATAATTTTGGAAAAAGAAATAATCCGCAACAATGGATTGAAATATACATGTTTGGTATGATCTACCCAAGGCTTGACTTTGTTATTTCTTAACAACTTATCTGCAGCAAAGTGCTAAATAGGAGCAAACTTTAATCAATGTACATAAAAATATATAAATAAATTTCTCCAATACTTGTCCGAGAGATACGACTCTTTATAAGAACTTGATCGGTAATTGTTCGAAATCTTGTTATGTGGGAATATCATACCTATAGCTATCAAAAATATCACAAATAGGAAATACCTATTCACCTCTGTCATCTAATTTAGCAGTAATTCTGTGTATTGTTAATATACCAATTTACATCCTAATAAAATAAACGTGTCAAGCTTGGTGACACTGTTGTTAATTAGCATCATTCATGCAATATGGTTTGATGTAAAAAAAAAATCAAACAAACAAAACAAATAAAAAATTAAAAGGTCAATTGTTCAAAGAACAATTGCAAGGTCTTTCACCAGTTTTCACCACGATTCCATGTTAGAGTTTGTTTTGTCAAAAAAGTTATGTAAATGAAGATATAAATGAAGATATTATAGAGAGGAGTATTTTTGAAACACAATGTTTTCAGAAATTTTTTATCGTTTCCGAGATATCGCGATAACAAAATTTCGAATGGCGGCCATTTTCAAAATGGCGGACGAAAATTTTTTTTTGACCAACCATATATGAAGATCTTATAGAAAGGAGTATTTTTGCAACACAATGTTTTCATTAATTTTTTATCGTTTCCAAGATATCGCGATAACAAAATTTCGAATGGCGGCCATTTTGAAAATGGCGGACGAAATTTTTTTTTGACCAACCAGAAATGTAGATCTTTATGAGAGGAGTATTTTTGCAACACAATATTTTCATAAATTTTTTATCGTTTCCGAGATATCGCGATAACAAAATTTGGAATGGCGGCCATTTTGAAAATGGCGGACAAAAATTTTTTTTAACCAACCAGAAATGTAGATCTTTATGTGAGGAGTATTTTTGCAACACAATGTTTTCATAAATTGTTTATCGTTTCTGAGATAAAGCAATAACAAAATTTTAAATGGCGACAAGTTTGAAAATGGCGGACGAAAATTTTTTTGTGACCAACCGGAAATGTAGATCTTTATGAGAGGAGTATTTTTGCAACACAATGTTTTCATAAATTTTTTACCGTTTCCGAGATATCGCGATAACAATATTTCGAATGGCGGCCATTTTGAAAATGGCGGACGAATTTTTTTTGTCTAACCAGAAATGTAGATCTTTATGAGAGGAGTATTTTTGCAACACATTGTTTTCACAATTTTTTTATCGTTTTCGAGATATCGCGATAACAAGATTTCGAATGGCGGCCATTTTGAAAATGGCGGATGAAAAAAAAATTTTGACCCCATATTTGTAATCAAGACCATGAAAGCGTCCTGGAAACCAAATTTCATTGAAATCCGACAACTTTGAGAGATCGGCATTTATCGGGGTCAAAAACGGGTAACCGGGGTCGCGACCCCAAAATTTTTTTTTGCATGACAAATCATCCTAAGCATAAATGCAACATTTTCCCCACTTCAGAATTTTGATCTCCGTTATGGTTTCTTCGCAAACAGGATAACAAGATTTTCGGTCTTCGGGCAGATAACTCCGTTACTAAAAATAGTTCGGCTTAGCAGGGTGACCATAGTCGATGCCGGCCAAAGTCGACTGACCGTACCAAGTATCGAAATGATATGTCGCGACACGACTTCAACAAGCCCCGCGAAAGAAAAAGAATAATAATTAAAAAGGCAATTGTTCAGAGAACAATTGCAAGGTCTTTCCCAGTCATTGTTGTGTTTAGTGTTATGTTTTGTCATGTCACATGTTTAAAATCATCTTGATGAGATGCACATTGTCTCCAATATATTAGAGTAGCCATTTCTAATCGTTTTTAAAGAATTTACGATAAAAAAACATAAAAATTGGCTATGACCTTGACCAATGACCTTGATGACCTTTGACCTTGAGATCAAATTGAAGGTCTCTCCTTGCTGATTAATTTGATATGTTACATGACCATACTATCTGTAAAGGTTTAAAAGTTATATGCAAAAAGCTGATTTCTGAAACGCGTCAAGGGCAATAACTCTTCAGGCAGTCATCGGAGAGCTTCGGTCTAAATGAGACAAATGTAGCCCTTGTCATGATGAACATTTTTGCTGATATACCTTTTCAGCCATCTATTACGGTTTCCGAGTTCATCTGATAACAAGGTCAAAGGTCAAGGTCAAAGGTCACCGATGACCTTCAACCTGGTACTCAAATTGAAGGTCTTTTCATGCTGATCATTTTAAACATATATGTTTACTATATTATGTGTAAGCGTTTAAAAGTTATTCGCAAAAAACCGATTTACCGAAACGCATCAAGGGCTATAACTCAAAAACGGTTCATCGCATAGTTTTTGTTCAATTGAACAAAATATAGATCTTAATGAGAGGAACATTTTTGCAATATAATGTTTTCAGAAATTTTTTATCGTTTCCGAGATATCGCAGTAACAAAATTTCAAATGGCGGACCAAAAATTTTCTGACCCCAGATTTGTAATCAGGGGCATTAAGGCAACCTGGATACCAAATTTCATCAAAATCCGACAACTTTAAGAAATTTGCATATTTAGGGGTCAAAAACGCGTAACCGGGGGCGCGACCCAAAAAATTTTTTTTGCATGACAAATCATCCTGAAGATGAATGAAACATTTTCCCCACTTCAGATTTTTGATATCGGTTACGGTTTCTGAGTATATATGCTAACAAGAAAAACCATGTTCGGGGAGATAACTCTGTTACTAAAAATAGATTTCGTGCGAAACCTCATTTCGAAAGAGAATTTCCAATTTCCACTTAGTACGCGAAGTTTCGTAATGATACGTCAAAAGGTTTTCCGTACAGAGGCCTTACGGAAGAACAAGAATAATAATAATAATTAAAAAGACAATTGTTCAGAGAACAATTGCAAGGTCTTTCCCAGTCAATGTTATGTTTTATGTTATGTTTTGTTATGTCACATGTTGAAAATCATATTGATTAGACGCACATTGTCTCCAATACATTAGAGTAGCCATTTCTAATCGTTTTAAAGATTTTAAGAGAAAAAAAACCCCAAAATTGGCTATGACCTTGACCGATGACCTTGATGACCATTGACCTTGGGATAAAATTGAAGATCTTTTCTTACTGATTAATTTGATATGTTACATGACAATACTATCTGTAAAGGTTTAAAAGTTATATGCAAAAAACCTATTTCTGAAACGAGTCAAGGGCAATAACTCTTCAGGGAGTCATCTGAGAGCTTCGGTCCTTATGAAACAAATGTAGCCCTTGACGTGGTGAACATTTTTGCTGATATAATTTTTCAGCAATCTCTTTCGGTTTTTGAGTTTATGCGCTAACAAGGTCAAAGGTCAAGGTCAAAGGTCACCGATGACCTTCAACCTGGTACTCAAATTGAAGGTCTTTTCATGCTGATCACTTTAAACATATATGTTTACTATATTATCTGTTAGCGTTCAAAAGTTATTCGCAAAAAAACGTTTTACCGAAACGCGTCAAGGGCTATAACTCAAAAACCGTTAGTCGCACTGTTTTCTTTCTATTGAATTAAATGTAGATCTCAATGAGAGGAACATTTTTGCAATATAATGTTTTCATAAATTTTATATCGTTTCCGAGATATCGCGGTAACAAAATTTCAAATGGCGGCCATTTTTAAAATGGCGGACAAAAAATTTTTTGACCCCAGATTTGTAATCAGGGTCATTAAAGCAACCTGGATACCAAATTTCATCAAAATCCGACAACTTTGAGAAATTTGTATATTTAGGGGTCAAAAACGTGTAACCGGGGTCGCGACCCAAAAAAATTTGTTTGCATGACAAATCATCCTGAAGATGATTGAAACATTTTCCCCACTTCAGATTTTTGATATTGGTTATGGTTTCTGAGTATATCTGCTAACAAGAAAAACCATGTTCGGGAAGATAACTCTGTTACTAAAATTAGATTTTGTGCGAAACCTGATTTCGAAAGAGAATTTCCAACTTCCAGTTAGTACGCGAAGTTTCGTAATGATACGTCAAAAGGTTTTCCGTACAGAGGCCTTACGGAAGAACAAGAATAATAATAATAATAATTAAAAGGTCAATTGTTCAGAGAACAATTGCAAGGTCTTTCCCCGTCAATGTAATGTTTTGTTACGTCTTATGTTTGAAATCTTCGTGGTGAGATTCACATTGTGTCGAATATATTTGATTTTCTATTTCTAACAGTTTTAATGACTGTTTTTACAGTAAAAAGACAAAAAATTGGGTATGACCTCGACCCGTGACCTTGGTGACCTTTGACCTTGGACTCAAATTGTAGGTCTCTTCTTACTGATTAATTTGATATGTTACATGACAGTACTATCTGTAAAGGATTAAATGTTATACACAAAAAAAAAAACTTTTCGAAACGCGTCAAGGGCAATAACTCTTCAGGGAGTCATCGGAGATCTTCGGTCCAAATGAATGAAATGCAACCCTTGACATGGTGAACATTTTTGCTGATGTAATTTTTCAGCTATCTATTACGGTTATTGAGTTTATATGCTAACAAGGTCAAAGGTCAAGGTCAAAGGTCACCGATGACCTTGAACCTGGTACTCAAATGACCTTGAACCTGGTACTCAAATTGAAGGTCTTTTCATGCTGATCACTTTAAACATATATGTTTACTATATTATCTGTAAGCGTTTATAAGTTATTCGCAAAAAACCAATTTACGGAAACCCGTCAAAGGCTATAACTCAAAAACGGTTCGTCACAGAGTTTTCGTTCATTTGAATCAAATGTAGATCTCAATGAGAGGAACATTTTTGTCATATAATGTTTTCATAAATTTTTTATCGTTTGCGAGTTATCGCGATAACAAAATTTTGAATAGCCGCCATTTTAAAAATGGCGGACGAAAATTTTTTTTGACCCCCTTTTTTTAATCAGGGCTATGAAAGCTACCTGGAAACCAAATTTCATCAAAATCCGACAACTTTAAGAAATTTGCATATTTAGGGGTCAAAAACGCGTAACCGGGGTCGCGAACTAAAATTTTTTTTTTGCATGACAAATCATCCTGAGGATGAGTCCAACATTTTCCCCAACTCAGTTTTTTGATATCGGTTACGGTTTATGAGCTTACCTGCTAACAAGATAAACCGTATTTGGGGAGATAACTCTGTTACTAAAAATAGAATCGGGTTGCAGGGTAACCTGAGTCGGGCTACGCCAGTGCTTGTTAAGTGTACCAAGTTTGGTTATGATTGGTCTAAGCAGTTCGACAACATTGATGGCAGAAGAAAAAAAAAGAATAATTAAAAAGACAATTGTTCAGAGAACAATTGCAAGGTCTTTCCCAGTCAATGTTGTGTTTAGTGTTATGTTTTGTCATGTCACATGTTTAAAATCATCTTGATGAGATGCGTATTGTCTCCAATATATTAGAGTAGGCATTTCTAATCGTTTTAAAGATTTTACGTTAAAAAAAACGAAAAAATTGGCTATGACCTTGACCTTTGACCTTGATGACCTTTGACCTTGGGATCAAATTGAAGGTCTCTTCTTACTGATTAATTTGATATGTTACATGACCATAGTATCTGTAAAGGTTTAAAAGTTATACACAAAAAACCTGTTTCCGAAACACGTCAAGGGCAATAA
>MJUU01054121.1:50517-79680 GCA_002080025.1 Modiolus philippinarum | reverse complement strand
GGTGTCTCGGGATGATAACCAGGCCAATATGGAAATGCCCATGTATTAATCTGTATATTATTCAAATTTCAAGAAATCTGACGACCTATTATTGCCTTTTTTAATTTTCACTATTTTTACATTTTTCTTTTAATTGATATAGTGGTATAAGTTGAATTGCAAAAGTGTTCAGCTTATCAAGAACTACAATTTCTAGATATGTCCTGTAACTTCAAAGATGGCTGCCACCGAGGTACAAAGTTTAGCATGAGACCCCTCAGGAAATGCATTCCAATATCTCTCTTATGAAACCGCATGAACAATTTTGATAGCATTTTAGCATTATTGTACTTTAGTTGTCCCCTATACATTTTGTGATTTTATGTTCCTATCTTCACGGACAGGAAGATGTATTTGTCAAATGTGGGTTGCAGAATGGACTCAAACCAAAAAGCCTAACACTTAATAACAAACTGTTTTCCCCAATCCTTCATTATCTGTATTAGATAGGTACTCCAACGAAAAAAATGAATGTTCGCATTCAATGAATATAACGGTATCTGCTCCATAGTAAGAAATCACACCTTTAATCTTCAAAATATCTAGATAAAGGATTAATTAACATAATTAAAAAGTACAATTTGTCCACTCCCGGTATTTATTTTCTCAAGATCTACCTGTCATATTCAGAGCTAAGGAAAAACTGGTTCAAAATTATTTGGAGTTACAGCGCTTTGGCCACTAATTAAGAAAATTTAAGAAATTGCCGTGCACCTACGTGCACTCATGAATCTATTTGAAACTTTGCAGTTGAAAAGTATACATGTAGGTTGTAATTTGAATACAACACATAACGTGCGTCTTCATGCACCATGTCATCATTATGTATTTGTGCAAGGAAAATTGATAAATCATCAAACTTTGCTTACAAAAGTCTTCGTTGGAGTACCTATATTAGAGACTTACACATATAATTCACGTTACATTGATAAAATTTTTAGTCTATTTTTATGCAATATTATTTCAAATCTTCAAGCTTTTTGACCATTCTTTTTTATTCTGTCAAACCCATGTTAAGCTTAGTACTTTGTCGGCTATTTTTTCTTCATATGACATTTTCCATATATACTACAGAATTTTGGTCAAATGACCTGTATGTGATATTAAGGTCTTACTAATGAAATGTTGGTCATTTTTATTATCCGTTGTATTAAATATTGGTCACTTTTATTATCCGTTGTGAATGTCCGAGTCCATAGTTGCAGACTTTAGAACTAGCTTTTATTATTTATATATATAAAGGAGTGTTTAACATATCAAAAACATGTTCACAAGAAATGTTAATTCACTGAGGTAAAGTTAAACGACCATCTTGTTGTATTATTTCCAGTGTTTTGAATTTTGAACCACTGACACCAAATAGTTTGGACGACGAGAACAAAGTACAGAAAGGTCACTGTGTCAAGATAAAGCAATGCCCCTTAAATGTCATAATTAGCTTCAAACTTATACTTGTATCCTTAAATTTTGATACAAGTATGAATTGTATAAAATATATGTGTGAAAATATAGAAAAAGAGTTTTTAAAATAAAACGTAAAAAAACAAAAATGTTGAAGAAGGTATCAGGTATATATCATTTTTTTAATTCAGTTTTACAGCTTTATTAATCAAACTGTAATTGGCAAATACCAATTAAATAGACAGACATGTAAGTAAAGTTCACAATTTAAAATTGCGAAAATTATGCAAATAATATACAGTCATTCATATGTTTAACTTGTAATCATTTTTATACCTTTCTGATATATGTATATATATATTATATTATATTCTGTTTTGTCAGCGCATCAATTTGCACTTGGTCATGCAATTCTTTTGAAAGAAAAATTTTTTGGTACGGCAAAAGGAAAAACATAATATTTGATGTCCAATTGTCACATTTTAATATTTTATATAAGCAGGTATCTTTATGTTTACACGTTATCTCCGTCTGGTAAAATATTATGTATTTGACTTCGCAGCTCCAGCACTCCAAAATACCAAAATTTGTTTGTAGATTGCCAGGTTGGAATGAAGACTTTAGCGTAATAAAGATTAGCGGACATAAAGCACCTTGATATATATGTGACTAAAATCTTGGACATATTTCTTACCCTTTTTCAGCCCCGATTTACTCAAAGATGAGCAGCATAAACCACTATTTTTTGCATAAATTTGGAAGATCATTATATGGACAAGTAATATGAAGGACTCGTGGGGCGGAAATTTAGGCGCAAATATTTTTAGAATTTTGTCAAACCGGGGAACCCCAATGAAAATAGCATTGCAAATAATTGCGCTCTTGTAACCTTTAGGAAAAACTGATATTTCTCTTTTTTTTGTGAACGATTAAAGATACTTTGGTAGCACAAAAACATCACATTAAGAGTAAAAACTAAGTAAAAATCTCAACATTTTGTGACGTCATATATCTATGGTCGTTATCATTTTTACGCATTTGTACTATTGAAAATTGGTATACCACGATATTACGCACGTAATTGGAGTAAATGTGTGAGATTGTGATTCTTAATGCATCAAGCAACGTATGTACAATTTTCTGTCAGCCTAGATATCTTTTTTGTTCGAAATACTCTCAGTTATAAATTGCGAATATTTCCTGAAATCAATGAAAATACTATGTCTAAGAAGTTGGTCTCGTATGCCCATATTAGACAAAAAAGTCTTTTTATCGAACATAGTTTGCATAAGATGATATATTTCAACTTTGCCATAAATAATGAACAGTTTTTCCTATTTTTTGTATCTATAGTCCATTTCAAAATTGTACTTTTATAGAAAATTGACACACGTTTAGTATATTCCAAATTTACGTTTGCGATAACAGAGGTTATTATTAGACAGCTGCTCATCACCTGCATTTAATGAGAATAGAAAGATAACAATTGTCTCAGAGAAGAAAGAACAATACCGTAATATCTCCAGAAAACAATTTTTTCTTCATTTTTTTTCGGAGGGTGGTGTCCTAAAAAATCTTATAAATTTAACACAGCAGGGATATTTTTTGCAATGTTGGTAGAAGTACTTGTATCAGGTGTAGAAAACTAGAAAATTATTTAGGTGTCAATTCTGCGATTTTACGAAAAAGTATAGCTTACAATTCAATTGCGTAATTCATGGTATTCAGAATGCATCCCAAGATTAAATTCAAATTTAGCTACACAGTGCATACGATTGGTAGATAATCAAAACAAACGTATTATAATGAAATAACCAAGATAAAAGTGAACTGAAATTATATGAGATTTATTTTATTATCGGCAATATATACATTTTGTCTTTGATTTTACTGACTGATATTGTCAGTATCTCCGTACTGACATGATACAAGAAAATATCAGGCAATGACGTCATGGCTCTTATGATGTTGCCGATAAAAAACAATAATTATGGTAGTTTAGAAGGTCTCGACAGAAAATATCACTGGTATCACAGCTCATCCTATCGGACTCGCCGCGATACGGTGATATTTTCTGTCTCTACCTTCAAAACTACCATTATTCTATATTTATTATATCTGTGACCAAAACATTGGGACATATTTCGGCCGAGGTGTGAATGAATTTTTTTCAAAGAAAAATAAATATGGCCCTTCTTTTGGCCCGATATACTCAAAGATGAATTTTGTTCATAATATCGGAAGATCTTTATATGGACTAGTCATATGTAGGATCCCTGAGACTGAAATTAATTTCGGTTCATTTTTTTTTAATTTTGTCGAACTGGGAAACCCCGATAGAAATAGCATTGCACTCTTGTAATATAATAATTTTGACAGAGCATTAAATTACTTGCACTATTCTAATGCCCCAGTCACACTGTCACGTTTTAACCCCTACGTTTCGCTACGTTTTCAAAACGTAGCGAAACGGCAATATACGAAACAAACCGTAGCAAAACGTAGACCAAACGTAGCAATGCGAAGCAATACGTGTATAGAAACGTAGCCAGCTACGTTTGTATTGGTCTGCACAATACAAACGTAGCCAAAAATTCAAACGTAGCACAAACGTAGGGAAACGTAGCACAAACGTAGGGAAACGTACAAAAACGTGGTAGAAACGTAGCTGTTACGTAGCAAAACGTAGGTAATTAGAATCTATACGTTTCGCTACTTACTTGCTACGTTTCGATACGTATCTGTTACGTTTCTGTACGTTTTTCTACGCTTAGTCACGTTTCATTCTACGCATTACTAGGTTTCAGTACGCTTTAATACGTTTCGTTACGTTTAATATGAAAAAGAAAGAAAATGAGGTAAATGTCAAGGAGACAACATCCCATATCCAGGTTAAAACGACCCAAAACAAAGCATCTAGGGGTCACCGTACGGACTTCAACACAGTGAGGAACCTCACACCAAATACGCATCGCTACATTCTACTACCGATCGAAAAATATAAAAATAGAAATATTTCGGAATTTTTACTTAATTTTGAGATATTTTTTATGAGCTGAGATAAGTTCACAAATTAACAGAGTAAGTCAACATTATAGACCATTATATTTACCAGGTATTCGAAAATCAATTAAAATTTTATACAGTCATTCGTATAATAGAACAAAATGATTAAATATACCTTTGTGTAAGTTTCTATTTGCACGATGAATAATCAGTGTGGATTCTTTTTTGAAAATTCTTGAACTTTTTTCACAGATCTTTATTAATACGTAGTACAACGTACTAATACGTAACATAAACGTATCAAAACGCACATCAAACGTAACGGAACGTATTCGAAATGTACTAAACCGTAGTCGAAACGTATTAAACCGTAGTAATACGTAGTAAATCGTAGTAAAACGTAGAACATTCGTAGCAACACGTAGTGAAGCGTAGCAGAACGTAGGCTTTGAATTTCCAATAAAACGTGGTGAAACGTAACAGTACGTGGAAAAGCGTAGTATATACGTAGCGAAACGTACAGACCTTAAAATTATAACAAAAAATGACATGATACGTGGCGTTTTAAAACGTAGCGAAACGTACCGGCCAAAACGTAACAGTGTGACTGGGGCTTAACAATCCAGTATATAGACAGGTTCTCAAATTGTCTGTCTTAGATAAGAGAATTATCACCAGATGGGGTAATTGTAGATCCGCCATTACAGTCGTGAAAGAAACTCAAACAGCTGGATACTTGTATGATAATCAATCTAATAAATAAACTGTTAATTACCTCTGTTTGATTAATATGTACATATTTTCATTTAATTAACCTTTTCAAATATTGAAAAATTTATACTATTGATAGCAAAAGGCAGTAAGTTTACTATTATTTTAATGCATTTAATAAATTAAAAGGAATTAATGTAATGAAGAAAAAGTATTATGTTTTATATACATTGATGTAATGTTACTGTAAAATAAATTGAATTATAAAGACACTCTTAATGTATTTTCATATGTTTATTGATTGATACAAAGCTAGTAAATTGATTGTAATAAAAAAAATAATAAGATTTGGTGACCGATTTAAAAGATACAAATTATATAATTTATTGAAATCTATGAGATGCCAACTTGAGGTGAAAATTACAGAAATGAATTCATGAAACAAAATAATGATGCATTCTTTGTCTTCCTATACTAACTTCTCATAAACTATCATCATCTTTTCAGTGATAATATTTGTGATAAAGAAATGCACAATACAGGTATAAATCTACATCTGTTTTTTAAAATATTTTTGTGGTTGTAAGTAAACTTTCGAATTTGAGTATATTTGGGTTTGATCAAAGGCGGCATGAAATTGTTTTCTATCTTCACGGAAAGCCGTATTTGTCATTAATTTGTTTACAACCAGACATGTGTCTTTCAAAAAAAAATCTGCAGTTGTTCATTTTTAATCAAAAGACTGTTCTTTGTTTATTTTAATGTTTTTTGTTCATCATTTAGTTTCATCTAAAGGTCTAACTAGTAACATTTTGTTAACAAATATATAAATTCAGAATATATATTTTCATTTTTTGACATTTCAACATAAAAAAAAAACACAACAATTAGTTAAAAACAAATAATTTTGTAATTGTGTTAAATTAATATTTAGTTTTTTGACAGTAATTGCAATTATATTCTCTCCTTCTTATAGGCTGATCAGACCCCACCCACACCTGTCCAAAGACTACCCCTCTTTCCCTGCGTAGTAATTGCTTTAATAATGCCTCATAATTTAAATTAACACATAATGCAGTTGAAAAAAATCCCTAATCCATGCTTCTTTATATTATTATACATATATAAAATTAATAAAAAATATAGAGATACACATAATATCTCAGATTTCATTTCAGTATTTTGTTTAGATAGACATATCATTATTCTTTAATTTGCTTTTTGCCATAGTCCTAATATTTTCCATGCAGTTACCATGCTAGCCTAGTTAAATAAAAAAAAAATAAAGAAAGAAATACACGTAACTTCATTTTTTTGAAAAATGTTTATTTTATTTGTTTATTTGTCTTTTTTTTTGTTTTTAAATATAACCCCCTAAAAATGAGATTAGTCAATAAGTTACCTAAAATATGTCAAACTTTGAAAATTATTGATTCAATATTAATTTCAACAGCGTTATTTATTAAGAGAATTATCACAGAATGTGCATCTCTTTCACTACTGTAATGGCGGATTGATCACATGACACAATAATGGCAGCCTCCTTGTTATCTAGGTCACGTCTGAATAAACCTGTCTATATCGTCAGATTGAAAATTGACTGAATCACAATGCCTTGTACTTTGATTTTCAATGTACATTTGTGTTATTGGATGGATATAATCCGACCTGCTTTTACTGGTCTTCAAAGAGACGTACTTATGTACTGAACATATAAATATAATATGCTTCATTGAAGAAACATTTCTTAGTTTCCTTATTTTTTCTACAGAGCTAAAAAGCGAAATAAGAAAGGATTAAAATATCCTTAAGATGTCATTCAATCGGATAAAATTTGTATTGCCATTGTGTTTTGTTTTTATTTGTTTGTTTTTGCTTGTTCGTTTTTTAAAATTTTTTTATAGTTAATTTATTATAAAGATGAATTATTTACTTATCGGCCGTCACATACATGTGTATATGAACAAGCGTGAGATGCCTATGCATTTTTAGAAGATTTTTGGCCTAAACATGTTTTATTTCCAAAGCAGACATTAAAAATGTATCCGACAATGTCGCATCTCGTCTAAAATGGCCGTTCACGGGGTTATATAAAGAATATATAGTCCCCAAAAAAGGACTAATGAGTGAAAATATTATATTGTAAGATTCGCTTCAATCTGTGTCAAATTTTCTGTCGATTTAAATCAAACTTGGTAACAAACTTCTTTAGATAACCCCTTAAAAAAAACAGTTATCTTTACATTGATCATTCAAAGATCGTTGAAAGAAAATTTAATTGAATTTGAAAGCCATAGTAAGTTACAAAAATGAATTAAAAAAAATTCTACTGTCCAAAATGATCCTGGTGACGATAGACCCTCGCGAGGTTTCAACCATATTTTTCTTTTAAAGACTCCACCTGATGTTCCTGTATAATATACCTCTGATTCTGAGATCTATGACAATTATATCCGGATTTTTCTCTGTTTTTTTTCTTATTGTTGTTTTTTATTTTGAAAAGCAAGTCTTGAGAATACCGCATATTGTTCTCATTTATAATATGGTATGAACAGAACAAGGCTCATCTGTCATATCTATAAAACAAATAAAAAAGGAGATATTTTAGAAAATAATAACCCCAAAATAGGACAAAACCATGATTTATTGTAACGCCTGAGATTGAACTGAACATATCAAATATGTAGATATACAGATTAGAACACGTACATTGTAGGCTTCAAAATTCAAGAACCAATTATATATAGTAAAACCCACACAATCAGGAACAGCGGAGAGCTATTGGGTATACTTTTTCAAGATTGTTCTGTAGATACACTGAAAGAAAAAGTCCAAATTCAGTTAGAATAACGGGTCATAAAGATACATGTAGATACATGTAACAGTTTCATTTATAAGAATATACATGTACATGTATAATTTTGACATAATTAACAAAACAATTGTATTTTGATCTTTTATATCAACACTAAAAGTTTGTTAACAATTTTGAGTTGCGACGCTTTGAGTACTTACATTACACTTACATAACATGGACAAAAGTAAATATTTTTGCGCTACATTCATGAATTCATCTGAAACGTCGCAGGCGGACAATTTTGGCTGCAGTTTAAAATGCGTATTTGAGTACCTTAAACATTGTTTGGAAAACCTATGTTATAACTAAGTTGGTTCTGAGGTTGTTGTCCTTTTAACATTTATAAATATTCAAATATATTTGTTTCCTTCGAAATCCAAATGTTAATTAATTCAGATTGAAAATACTACAAGATGTCATACATCACAACACAAACATATCTAAATACCTGTCAACAAAATAAGAGTATTGAAAAAAAAATTAAAACTGCCAGTGAAGACTTACTAACAAAACTAGTCGATAGAAAGCTGAAAGGCCCAGAAAGCTTCCCGTTGCTTAAAGTGTATTGTGACTCTAAGAAAATAATTTGTATTGATAATATTTGCTTCTCTGAATCTCCATAGATTCAGTCTTTAAAAATCATGGTTTCGAAACCAGTTTTTTTATCGTATTTAATAGGTCATACCATAAAAAAACCGACCATTTAACTTGAAGGTTCTATGGTTTTTTTCTAAAAAAAATTATCTGGAGCCGATTTTATGTGAAAAAAATATTTTGGCTGCCATAATGATGAAAAAAAAATTCTGACGGAGGCTTTCTGCCCAAAAAAATAATGTTAATTTTGAAAAAATAGTTTGTTGACACGCGTGAAAAAAAATTAAAAAAAATGATACCCCCCCTTTCAGGTTAAATGGTCGGTCACTAAGAAGTAAAAATGTGTTCAAATGTACATTTTTTGGACAATCATGTATTTTTTTAATGAATACCCTGATGTTTTACTAAGATTACCCCATAAACTTTCGCGCTACTTGGAACCCTCCTTTTCAAATTGAGTGGATCTGCTTCTGAAAACACACTGTTGATCTACAATATTATTTTTTTACTCAGTATTTCTAAGAGGTCATAACAGTAACAGTTAATTTTACAATAATTTATTGTATGGTTGATATATAATTATCATTCTGTCCTCAAAATCCTCTAATCTTTTCGTCAGGTTACAAAGAATACCTTTACTGAAATGTCATATTTTCGAGATTGGAACTTTTTTGTGTTTGAAAGCAGAGAAAGAATTTAGCAATAACAGGTAAATGTAGTTAAAAGCATAACTACTAGGAAGGCCTTTGAAAATCAATTTTTGACATTCAGTGTGAATTGTTATTTTTATTTGGTTTAATATTGGTTACAAGTAACAACTTCCTCATATTATATGAGTGCCAGATGTCGACAATCAAATGCTTATATAAAACTTCGAAATGTCAAATCAATTTCAACCCCAACGTTTTGTGCACTTGTCTAAGTATAGACATATATAATATTAAAAATTCGATCTGTTTAAAGAATTTCCATGGTACATTCAAATAAACCAACTTTACTAGATAATTTAACTATCTATTTGTTCGATATATCAATATTTTGATTTCATCGCGTTTCATTGTTCGAATTTAATTCGGCCTCGTCGTTGTGCTTCTGACAAGATTTGAACCTCATTGAATTTATTATAAATCAAGACCTCAATAAAATAAATAATTGGTCCAGAAAATGGCTTATGTCTTTCAATCCTGACAAAACAGAAATTATGGTATTCTCCAATACCGATGTCTCAGATAGCTTAATTTTTCATTTGACGACAAGACAATAGGTGTAACCAAAACCCATAAACATTTGGGAGTTACTTTCTCACAAGATGCAAAGTGGAGCTATAATTAATAGTGCAAGAAAACATTTAGGAGCTTTACGTAAACTTAAATTCAAAATAAATAGACAACACTTAGAAAAGATGTATTTGGTATATATTCGGCCTATTTTAGAATATGGTTGTGAAGTTTGGGATAATTGTCAAAATTTTAATACCATAAAATTAGAACAAGTACAATTAGAAGCTGCCAGAATTGTTACTGGACTGTCGATATTTACAATAAACGAAATTATTTATCAGGAAACGGGTTGGGAAACTTTAGAAAAACGGACACAGAGGAGAAAACTTCAACTTTTTTATAATATAAAAAATGGTTTAGCCCCACAATATTTAAATGAACTCGCCCCCCCTACCTTACCCATTAAGAAATGGAAATGATTTAATTGTTCCTTTTTGTAGACTGTCTTTAACGTCTACATCATTTATACCATCAACTGTCCGAGATTGGAATAAACTCGATGATTCAGTCCGCAATTTAGACAGTTTGTCGAAATTTAAAAGGGCCCTTCTTGAGAATAGTCCTAACAATCATATACCAAAATATTATATGTTTGGTTCGCGAAAATTAAATATTATATTAACTCAAATTCGTTGCTCAGCTTCTTTCCTCAACTCTGACTTATTTAGAGTAAATATTGTCCAAAGCGCTTCTTGCAGATGTGGAGCTATTCAGGAGAACGCTGAACACTATTCTTTTAATGCAGTCAATATACCGAAATTAGAAATATTATGATTCAAAATTTACATCAATTATTAGTTCCAATTATCTTGACCTTCTGATTAAATGTAATTCGAATTTAACCTAAGACCAAAATTGTATAGTTATTAAAGAAGTCCATAAATTTATAAAGGCGTCCAAACGATTCCTCATCAGCTAGTGAATAAAACCACGAGTACAAATCTTTTCCCATGTAAATTTTTTGTCGTACCCACAAACCACAAAAGTATCTGTATTTGGTTGTGAATTAAGTTAATGATTTACTTTCTATATAATCTTTTTTGTGCATGCTCTTTATATTTAGTTATTGTTATACATTGTTGACAAAGGAGAAGACTTCATAAGTTGGTAAAACTTGTGTCTCATCCTTTTTGTCTCTTTATTTTGAGCAAATGAAATAATTATAAACTAAACCTCATTGAAAGCCATATTATGTAAGACAAGACAAGACAAGACAAAGTTTATTGTGGTATACAGAAAATCAACAATTTTACAATTTACACTTACAACTCTGGTGAAATATGAGGTAAGAGTAAATAGTAAAATATATACCGAATTGCTCTGAAAGTCAACTAGATTACAGTCCAGTGGAGCACTTAACAAAATTATTGAAAATAAAATAATCTAAACTGGTGCAACATTTATCACAGTTTCAAACATGCTTATTTCCGGTAGTGATGTTGTATTGTCTAGACATTGCTTCATTTGTCTTTCATTCCTGTGGGTAGCGACGTCGGTTTGATTCTGGTATAGTTTGGTGATGGAAATGTTTCCAGTTTATATATACATGTTCGCCGCTGTTTTCTTTGGTGTTTTGTTGGTGCATATACTTAAAAATTACCTTTTATCGCAGTTCGACATGAATTTTAACTTGGTCGTTTATTTATCCTTACACAAGCTGCTTCACAGAACTCTTCATTTTATATGGAGTTGAGTACAAGTAGGTGTTTTTACATTGCTGAAGACGTGTCAGTGACTTTAAGATGAAGAACAGAAAACAAAGCGTTGTTCCATGTAACTTTACCATGTAAATTTTATATTTCTAAGATTCTCATTGCTGAAGGCCCCACGGTGATTTTAAGATGAAAAACATCAATCGAAGCTTTGTTCGAATCTTAACTTTACCATGTATATTTTGTTTTAGTAGAATTATGTGCCATGTACATTTATATATCATGTTATTTGTTCATACATTTCAAATCCAAGCAAATGTCTATGGACATTCAACGCCTTTGCTTGGGTGTATAGACCTATAGGACAATAACAAAATATAATTCAATGATAATAATGCCTTATCAATGTGAAGTTCGAAAATTTTAACCTTTGAATAAGTGCCCTTGAAACAGATAACACCTTTCAATATCCTTTATCCATCGGACATAATCTGTAGCACGTCAATATACACTTTGAAGTGTCAGTCTTTCTCAGTCGAAAGAAATGTGATTAGAATACGTGTATAATTAAAATAATCGTATACAAAAGAACACTTCACAAAGTTGGTTCTTAAATACATTATACTGACAAATAATACTTCAACTCGTTTATTATTTAATTTTGACATTTTTAATTTTTTATTTGTACTATAAGTCAATTTAAGTCTAGAATTCCTTTTTTGTTGCGAGATTATTTTTTGATAAACATCTGCATAGGAGCTGTCATGTAGTTTGTTCACTCAATATCAGAAAATAATATTTATCATCGGAATTATCTTATTCCATCGATTCCAATTAATTATTACAGCACCAAAATTAATTTTAGACGGTATTTCATGTAAACAGAAGCAACAAAATGACATAATGAACATGAAAATTCTCGTTTATTAACTTTTAATATCACTTGACCCAGAGGGTCAGTGTGAACTGTTGCCATCACTTGGCGTCCGTCGTCCATCCATCCTTTAAACTTTTCGCATTTTCATCTTCTCCTCTGAAACCACTGAAGCAAATTCAAGCAAGCTTTACAGGAATAATATATGGGAGATCCTCTACGAAGACTGCACTTATTGTTCAGATCCGGCAAAAACATTGCCGCTGGCATGGAATTTAGGTTAAACATTGAACCCTATGGGAAAAATCACATTTTCATCTCCTCTTCAGTTTTTCTGCTCTATCAGTTTTTTACATATCTTTGAGTTTTTGGTCTTCCAAACGTTTAGATTTTATCTGCACTGAAGAGACATAAGTTGTCGAAATGCGCATATGCAGAAGTTAAATTCACAGTAACTTCGGTATTTAGATATCTGAAACCACTGAAGCAAATTCAACCACTTCAGGAATGATGGATTGGAAAGTCCTTTACAGAGATTGCTCATTTCATTTGGATCCGACAAAACACATGGCCACAAGCGCGGAATTTAAGTTTAACATTGGACCCAATGGGGTTAATAACATTTTCTTCTTCTCCTCTGAAAGTCAACCAAACTTTACAGGAATGATGAATGGAAGGTCCATTACAAAGATTGCTCATTTTATCATGATCTGACAAAAACATGGCCTTCAGCGCTGAACTCAGTTTAACATTGGACCCTAAAGAAAAATAGACATCTTCATCTTCTCCTCTGAAACCACAGAAGCAAATTAAATCAAACTTTACAGTAATGATGTATGGAAGGTACTTAACCAAGAGTGCTCATTTCGTTTCGATTCGACAAAAAAACATGGCCGCCAGCACGGAACTTGGGTTTAACATTGGACCCTATAGGAAACATCACAATTTCAATCTACTTTCAGGGACTATTGAAGCAAATTCAACCAAACTTTAAAGGAATGTTGAATGGAAGTTTGCTCATTTTGTTCAGATTCTACAAAAAACATGGCCGCCAGCACATAACTTCTTCTCCTCTGAAACCATAGAAGAAAATTGAATCAAAACTTCACAGGAATGATGTAAGGAAGGTCCTTCACCATGATAGCTCATTTCGTTCCGATTCGACAAAAAATATGGCCGCCAGCAAGGAACTCAGGTATAACATTGGATCCTATGGGAAAAATCACATTTTCATCTTCTCTTCAGAAACCACTGAAGTAAATTCAACCGAATTTTAAAGGAAAGATGTATGGAAGGCCCTTTACAAAGATTGCCCATTTTGGTCAGATTCTACAAAAACATTGCCGCAAGCACATACATAACCTTTCGTCCAAGTTAACTTAGAATTGTTTCTAAGTGAACTTGAAGTTAAATTAGAGCAGTCATAGAACAAGTTCTAGAAACGCACATAAATTATGACTGCTCTATTAAAGTTAACTTAAAGCAATTCTAAAAGCAGTCATAATTGGTATTACGTGGAACTGTTCTCAAAGCTGTCATAGTTCTAAAAGTGGTCATAAAATGATCATGATTCTAAGTTAACTTAAGACAGTTCTAAAAGTGGCCATACACTAGAGCAGTTCAAAAAGTGGTCATTATAATGTGCGTTACAATAGTTCCCAACTGGTCATGATAACGGGGATATCTTTGTGACGATCCGATGTGATTATTCCGTATTGATTACACTTATTTTCCTTTTCCTTATATGATAGCCCGGGTATTATAGGAAGTTTTATTATTGGAGGCATTGAGAAACAGAAATAGTCCCTTTTTTCGTTAGTTTTGTTGGGGTAGGGGTGCAAGACCGTGTCTGTAAATGTGGTTTTGAGCATTTTCAGCTCGGCGTTAATGTTTTTGTGAATTAAATCGGTCGTTAACCGTTTTTGAACCATTTGGTGTTTTCTTTACATTGTGTTAAATGTTAAAGGGAAATACTCTTAATTAAAAAAATGTGTTACTTGTTTTGTAGATTGTTATTACAGATTTAAAATAAGATTTAAAACTTCCTGTTATTTGACTAAAACAGATGGCAAAAGGGACATTTTCTGCAACCGATAAAATATCGATGCCCGCAATCATTAAACGCTTTAAAATCTGTATAAAATCATATGGCAAAAGTGACATTTTCCGCAATCGACATAATATCAATGACTGCAATCAATAGACTCCCTGTAATTTAACTAATAACTGATGGCAAAAGGGACGTTTTCTGCCAGCAATATTATAACGATGCCCTTTATAATGAAACTTCCTATTATTTAACTAAAAACAGATGGCAAATAACTTAATACCGAAGTTACTGTTAATTTTATTTCTGCAAATGCACATTACGACAACTAATGTCCCTTCAGTGCAGATAAAATCGAAACGTTTGGAAGACCATAAACTCAAAGTTGTTTAACAACTGATAGAAAACAAAAAACTAATATGATCAAAATGTAAAGCCATAATCAGCTTAGAGCTTTGCATGACGGAGATACTCCTTAGTTTTCAACGAAATTTACAAAAAAATTAGATATTGTAAGGTTTCAAATAGAATCAGCTTTCGGGTCAGCATCGAAGTACTGACTACTGCGCTGGTGAATACCCTCGGAGACTAACAGTCAAGCAGCAGTAGCATCGACCCAGTGGTAACAAATAACTAAATACTGAAGTTACTGTGAATTTTATTTCTGCATATGCGTATTTCGACAATTTATGTCTCTTCATTGCACATGAAATCGAAACGTTTGGAAGACCATAAATTCAAAGATGTTTAACAACTGATAGAGAACAAATAACAAAAGATACATTTTCTGCGACCGATATAATATCAATGCCTGAAATCAACAAACTCTCTGTAATTTGACTACAAACATATATATCAAAATGGACATTTTCTGCAATCTATATAATATTGATGTCGACAATCATGAAACTTCTTGTAATGTTTCGATGAGTAAATACATTGAGAATAGCCACTGTAGCCACCTGCGGTATTTATTTCCTAAATTTAAACATGTGATATATTTGTACATGGAATTAATATATTAGTCAAAGATTTGGACGATTTTTTTAAAATTTCTAGTCTATTACTATATACGTCCTTGGTTATTATAAGTATCGCAGAGATTTCCGAGTATATTGAATAATTTATTCTAAATCAGAACAGTTCTTAACTCTGACAGGTTTCGGAACAACTCCTGACCATGACTGCTTTTAGAACAACTCCTGACCATGACTGCTTTTAGAACAACTCCTGACCCTGACCGTTTTTAAAACAATTCTACAAAATGACTGCTTTTATTACTGCTTTAAGAACTGCACTAGAGCCGTTCTCGAGCAATTCTAAGTTAACATAGAACAGTCATCAGAACAGTTCTAAGTTAACTTCGTGAGAGGTTATGACTGCACCCAACTGTAACTAAGGTTTAACATTGGATCCTATTGGAAAAATCCCATATTCATCTTCTCCTCAGAATCCACCGAAGCAAATTCAAGCAAACTTTACAGGTATGATGTATGGAAGGTTCTTTACAAAGATTGCTCATTTCAATATGATCTGACAAAAAACATGGCCGCCAGTACATAACTTAGGTTTAACATTGGACCCAATCGGAAAAATCATATTTTCATCTTTTCATCAGAAACTACAGATGCAAATTCAATCAAACTTTACAGGAATGATGTATGGAAGGTCCTTTACGAAATTGCTCATTTTGTTTCGATTTAACATAAAGTGTCATACAACCAAGGCGGAATATAGATTAGCATTTAACCCTATCGGAAAATGATTATTTTTGTTATCTTCTTTCAATTATTGACGTAAACTTAACCAAACTGAACTGGAATATGTATTAAATTATAGCTTAACATCAGATATTAGGGGAAAAAACCTAATATTTGTCATCAGTATAGACGTGGCTTATATTAGAAGCATTTTGACAGATGAGCGATTCAGGCTCAGTCCCTATGCCTCTGTTAGGGTTCAAATAACACTGAACAAGTAACAGAGGTGGAATTTATTTCAATGCAAATAAGATGCCGAATCTGCTGACATAGACATAGTGCTAGTATAGAAAAATTAAGATCAAATATATGAGGTACTCATTTCAGCCATTATTCTGTAGGTGTCTTGTAAGCCAGAGATCGATACCAATATTAGAATTTGTGAATGTATATATCAATGCTGTAATAAATGAATATATGCAATGTATATGTGCTATTTTATTGTGTTGAACTGTTGTATTTTAATGCGACACTATAACAAATTAAAATGTATTCTGATTCTGGTTATTATTTATTTTTAATTGCAGATTTATGGGATCAAAGACTTTTGCTCTGCTAGTTATACTAAATGTCCTTTTATTAGTTTGTATTGTTATTATAAATTTTAACATGAACACAGAAACGTTCCTAAAGATTACCAATCAACACTATGTATCCAATGAGAAGACACATTTTAGAAGTACAAATAAAGTCATACAAATCACGTGGTTTAAGAGACCAAAATGGTTACCATCCTCGTTTAATTTTTCTCAGTGCCAATTTACGAATTGCGCTTTGTCGGACAGCAGAAATCCTAATACAGAGTACAAAGCAGTGATATTCCATTACCGGTTTCTAAGCAAGACAGTGCCAAAGAAACAAAAAAGTCAAATCTGGATAATATGGATTGCAGAAAGTCCTGCAAATGATAGACCTTTACCAGAAAAATGGAAAAACGTTTTTGAATGGAGTGCAACATACCGAACAGAAAGTGAAATTCATCTCCGACGGATAATAACGTCGCGAGATAAGCGGTTGTCTAAGAACTACTCTGAAATATTCCGAAAGAAAACAAAGTTAGTGGCATGGGTTGTAAGCAATTGCAGAACACCATCTAAACGACACTTGTTTGTGAAAGAAATGACCAAATATCTTCACATTGATGTATTTGGTAAATGTGGAAAACGCAAACTTTTATGCAAGAACAAATCAATTCCATCATGCCTTTCAATGATATCAAAACAGTACAAATTTTACCTAGGATTTGAAAACAGTATCTGTACAGATTACATAACTGAGAAGGTTACTTACAACTTTCTAGATAACAATGATATGATATATGTTGTACGAGGGGCTCCGAATGTTAACCAGCATGTTCCTAAAATACAATTATCAATACTGATGACTTTAGAAGCCCAAAAGAGCTTTCTGGTTTTCTTCTAAATCTGGGATCTAATGAATCAGCATACATATTATATCTCAGAGAGAAAGCTAAGTTCCAAGTGTTGACAGATAAAAACGAAAGTGCACTTTGCAAAATATGCGAACTTTTGAATTCTTACGAAAACAGAAATATCCCCTGGACTGGGCAAAATTTCAGTCATTGGTACAGATATGGTGCATGCAAAACACCAACAGATGTATAATTTCAAGACTTATTGCAAGCTGATAAAATGAGAGTAAATCGCTATGGATTGATTATTTTGGTGGAATAGTTCATAAATATCGTTCAACTCTCTTGGTCTGTTTTAAAAGTCAACTTCCACAGCTACAACTTCGTTTAGGCGATTTTAATAACCATAGTAACACGTACAGGACAGCCGGGTTTGGATTCCTTTCTTTTTTTTTTGCTATTGAAACTTTAATAGTCTATTTACACTTGGTTGAAACTACTTCTGGTGTAATGTTAGTCTCTGTCAGTATCTTCATCGTCGTCATCCAGTATTTCCTTACTTACCATAAAACCAAATCTAGAGATTTTAAATTAACATACACAGTAACGTTGGTTTCATTTGGATTATGATTATGTTACTTGTTCTCTTTCAGAAAAACATACATCGGTTGGTGGTATTTCAAATTAAAATAATTGGTGTGATTTGTATTTGAAATACGTAAGTCGTCGAAATGACAATCTGCAAAAATCAAATAAGTAGTTGTAGCATCTCTTTGATACGCGTTTTCTTCATTTAATCTCTATAAGCTCACGTGTTTAGATTTTTTTGTCATAAAGATGTTTGACTTTTTACAGTGAAAAAAAAATAGATTGTCTAAATGTTCATCTTTAGAATCATTTTTATATCATCCAATATCTTTTAAATTTCAGTGTAATATTTAAATACTGTTTTTGCTTTATTTGTTTATTTAAAAATATCTTCATAACAGCAAAATGTTTAACAGCTTTTCCAACAGGGTAATTCTCCTGTAAGATAAATTAAGATTGACAAATAGAGTGTAAATTAAACTTAAGTTGTTTGTAATGGACATGCGTTCGGAGATCAAGCTGATTTTAAATGTAATGTCGTTGTTTTTCTTTAATACAATTTGCCTCTTCTTGGCAGAAACAAACTACGGATATTTCCTCTTACATTTCAAATATATGTTCAATTGCATGCTTATATGATATCATACATGTTCTCAACGTGTTAGCATTAGGCCTAGGACGTCATCTGTTTTCTAGCATTGTAACTTTTCCATCTGGGTCTTGATCTTCTTCACTAAAGTGACATTCATTTATTGTCGAAAAAGTAGACTTTACTACTTTCCAGTATTTTGTTATTCCAGTTTTTGTTTATTTTTTCAAACATTAAGCAAGAAAGGCTTGAACTCTTGAAGATATTTAAAATAATAAAAAGTCAATATCAATATCAATTTTTTTTTATACTAAGGCACATACTTTAAAAATTGGCATTTAACTCGAACAACAATTTTACACCTCAGTTATGTCAAGATAAACTGTTTGGCTACAAATTCTAAAATTTCTGCTTTTCATGTAACTAATTTATCTAAGCTTAAGTGCTTTAAGCTCACCTGGCTATTCCAGCGTGAGCTTTTGCCATCACTTGGCGTCTGTCGTCCGTCCGTCGTAAACTTTTCATTCAAAGATCTTCTCTGGGCCAATTGGAACCAAACTTGGTCACAATAGTCCTTGGGTGGTCCCCTTTAAAATTGTATCCGGCATGTCCACACCTAATCCAAGACGGCCGCCAGCCGGGAACATAGTTTTAACATTAGACCCTATGGAAAAGACATTCAAAGATCTTCTTCTCAGATACTACAAGTCCAATTATAACCAAACTAAGTCACTATGGTCCTTAGATGGTCCTTTCCAAAAAAGGTATCCGACAGGTCCGTACATGTACCTAATCCAAGATGGCCGCTAGCGGGGAACATAGTGTTAACATTGGACGCTATGGGAAAGAAATTCAAAGATCTTTTCATAAACTACCAGTCCAATTATAACCAAACTTAGTCACAATGGTCCTTATATGGTCCCTTCCAAAAAGGTATCCGGCAGGTCTGTACCTAATCCAAGATGGCCGCCAGCAGGGAACATAGTTTTAACATTGGATCCTATGGGAGACATTCAAAGATCTTCTCAGAAACTACCAGTCCAATTATAACTAAACTAAGTCCCAATGGTCCTTTCCAAAAAAGGTATCCAGCAGGTCTGTACCTCATCCAAGATGGCAACCAGAGGGGAAATAGTCTTAACATTGGACCCTATGGAAAAGACATTCAAAGATCTTCTCAGAAACTACCAGTCTAATTATAACCAAACTTAGTCACTATGGTCCTTTCCAAAAAAGGTATCCGGCAGATCCGTACCTGATACAAGATGGCCGCCGGCGGGGAACATGGTTTTAACATTGGGCCCTATGGGAAAGACATTCAAAGATCTTCTCAGAAACTACCAGTACAATTATAACCAAACTTAGTCACAATGGTCCTTAGATGGTCCCTTCCAAAAAAGGTATCCGGCAGGTCTGTACCTCATCCAAGATGGCGGCCAGCGCGGAACATAGTTTTAACATTTGACCCTATGGAAAATAATTCAAAGATCTTCTTCTCAGAAACCACTAGTCCAATTAAAACTAAACTAAGCCACAATTGTCCTTAGATTGGCCCTTTTTAAAAGATATCCGACAGGTCTGTACCTCATCCAAGACAGCCGTCAGCGGGGAACATAGTTTTAACATTGGACCCTATGGAAAAGACATTCAAAGATCTTCTTCTCAGAAACTACCAGTCCAATTAAAATCAAACTTAGTCACAATGGCCCTTAGATGGTCCCTTCCGAAAAAGGTATCTGGCAGGTCTGTACCTCATCCAAGATGGCCACCATCTGGAATAAAAAAAGATAACAGAAAACACCTACAATGGCTGAAAAACATAGCCACACATAGTTTTTACATTGGCCCTATTGATTTTAAGGGGAACCTCTGTCCAAATTTTTAAAATTTTTATTTGAAATGTGGTCTGAATGTTTTAATTTCAGCAATATGTATTACTTTGATTATAAGGGGAACCCCTGTCCAAATTTTTTCTTGAATGATGTTCTGTTATGGGTTGTAATGGATGGTGCATCTTTCCGTTGCCCTGTTAACCAAACAAGAATACTGTAATTTTAGAAAAAAAAGAACACTGCTAAATCTTATGTTTTGTTTTTCCTATCGGAAATGCCTTTTATCTATGTCAGCCATGGTCCAGTTGATCGATACAAGCTCTTGAGGGCCTCTTGTTTTTATGAACATTTGACCCTAGCCTAAGTGCTGTTTATTCATAAATTGGAATTTACTCAGTGTTGTTCATATAGCCATCAAACATTGGCCTTTGTGCTTCTCAAGTTATCATCAGACTTTAACATGTAACAAACTGACTTTAACCTGAGTGTTGTGCATGTAACCAAACCTAAATTTACCTTAGCCAAAGGGTTGTAGCTGAACAAACTAACCTTAGCCCTAGTTATGTTGATACTGACCGTAGCCTAAGTGCTTTTCATGTTACCCAACTTGCCTGATCCTCATAGCTACCAATGAAACAAACTGGTATTGCCCTTGATGTTGTTCATGTTGCCAAACTGATTTTAGCCCTTGTGCTACCGCATATCGTTCCCATTCATAATGTGCTATGAACAGAACAAGGCCCATTTTTCTTATCTATACAATAATGCAAAGTAGAGATAATTTAGGAAATAATATCCCATAAACAGGGCGAAACGATGATTAAACCAGCAATCAAACTAAACATATCAACTATGAAGATCAGAAAACGTAGGCTTAAAAAATCAAGAAGCAATAGTGAAATCAGGAAACTCGGAGAGCTATTGGGTGTACTTTTTCAACGCTGTTCTGTAGATACTCTGACAGAAAAAATCCAAATTCAATTAAAATAATGGATCAAAAAGATAGATCCATGTAAAAGTCTCTATTTTAAGAATATACATGTACAATTTTGACTTAATTAATTTCATTTTAATATGTATAACCACACAATAATTGTATTTTGATCACTTATATCAACGCCAAAAGTTTGTAAATAATTTGGAGTTACAGCGCTTTGAGCACTTATTACAAAGACAATAGGAAAAAATGTTTGCATGCTGTATTCATGAATTCATCTGATAAACTCGCAGTCGAACAGTATTGACCATGTTGACTGCAGTTTAAAAATAACGCATAAAGTGTGTCTTTGAGTACATGTAATATTTTCTGGAGTTCCTTTATTATAATAAAGTTGATTCTGAGGTTTTTGCCATGTATTCATTTATAGTTTTTTGTTTAAAATCCAAATGTTACGTAATTCATATTGTATACTACTAAAGTAAAAAGGGTATGGAAAGTTCAAAAGATGAAATTCCTTCACAGCGTAAACGCTCTAACTCAAGAGACGTCTGTCGCGTTTACAATGTGTACATTTGTCATACATGTAAATATGTACTTTTAAGTCTTTTGTTGTCATGTGCCTTTCCAGGTTGATTGATATCGACTAAACATTGCCAATCACGCACAAATCTTGCCGAGAGACAAAAATGTATAAAAAAGCGGCAACTTTTTAACCCTTTCTCTAAATATTAGAATTTCCCTGAATAAACGGAAGCGAATGAGGGGCTTAAATTGCCCCTATGTATAGAAAAAAATTCTACGTTATATTCTTTGATTGGATTGACACATTAAAAAAAAATTTGTACATAGTATTTCAAAGAAGTATTGCCCTTTAGTCGTGAATTTTGTTCCTATGTAGGGCAATATTCAAAATATGCTCATATATATTGACGGAAATCGTGTAAAGTGGTCCCTGATACGTATTCTTTCTAGGAATATTCACAAAATTACACTTTTTTTCCAGTCTGACATATTAGCAGTGGATCATAACTGTTAATAACCTTTCGTGTCCATTCAGATCATTTTACAACAATACATAAACTTGGAAAGATAAACACTGAGAGTCCCCCCCCTTTATTTGGACTCGGGACTTTGGCCTCATTCTGGGTGTACTTTAGACACGACCACTCGAGTCCATGGACTCCATGGCACACATGTGAAGCATTTTGTAATTGTACTACAAATTTCAAACAAATTCAAAAAAATAAAAAAATAGACTCAGAACTTCATCTCAAATTTTGGTGTACTCTGGACTCGCAGTGTAGGGGGATATACCCTCCTGACAAGCAAAACCAATTTCTTTTAGTGGAGTGTTAAAAAAACACTCACATTTCCAAATTACAGTAAGTTTAGTTTGGTTCTGGAATTGTAACAAAAACCTTAGAAATTGTCAAAAATTGTCAAAATTCATGCAATCAAAGTTCGTTTGCTTAATTTTTTTTCAAAACATATGAAAATGTATTAATTCGTTATGACAGTGTTTATAAGAGATATTATTTTATAAATCAAATGCATTCACAAACTAATAGATTCACTAAAAAGTGGTCATACCTTTTCTGAAATTTTTTTTTTTAATTCGTTAAAAACCGAAGTATCAAACCTTCGAAAAAAGGTGGTTCAAATAAAGCTCAAAAAAGGGGGAAATATAGTTAATTTTGCAGGCCGTTTTTTTTACTTTCAATATTTGACTATGTTTCATGATCGAAATTAAACACTTTTAAGAAAAAAGGGCCCTCCTCTCTTATTACGACCGCGACATACAATACGCAGCAGTAGGAATCGTAAATTGGCTTCAAAAATTCTTTAATGTTTATTTCTTACTTTAGCGAATATATGTGATTTATTTTCAGACAACATACAATAAATACACATTATAGAACTTTCAAAAAAAAGATATCGATATATTATACGTATAGTTATTTTTATTAAAACGTGTCCCGCCTGCCTGCGAACCTTCGCTTCTGCGGTCCTGCTATGAAGACAATATTTATTTTTTTAGAAGTCATTTGTACAGCGATGCAACGGAATTAATTTTAATTAATTTCTGGAAAGAAACATAAAATTCTTCTCTCTGGTTTCGCCTGTGCTTTCTACATGCCAAATTTCATGGTTAGTTGTTAAAACCACCATAAAATTTCGTTATATTTTGTCCCCTTCATGCAGCCTGGGACTAATATTACAGGGATTTGAAACATTCACATTTCTTATAATTTCGGTGTCTCGGCAGATTTACCTGTAAATCGTTGTATTTTTGTTAGCATTTCTCTGTTGAAACATAGGAAAGTTTTAGTACACTTTACAGCTACATTTTTCCACCGATTTAAATACAAAGTACACCATTATATAGAACAAAGATTGCTTAAAATCATAGCATAGTTTTGTAAAATAAATGTACTCCAAAGTACACAAACTTTGCTCCAAAAGTTGTATAATGTTGGATTTTTTTAGAAATATACCGCGAAATTTTACACTTCATAACGTTTTTTTCAGTACACTTTTTATTTTCACCAAAATATTTAATGCTACAAATTTTATATGATTGAAAAGATGAAACTTCGATGCGAATCATGGTATATTTTTCTTTAGATTTTTAGTTGAAAATTTAGTATTAAAATACACAGGGAAAAGTTGAGTGTTTGAACTCCAAAATTTATTTCTAAACAGTGCATGAGCGTTGTCACATCAGTCAAAATTAATCAGCACTGTTAAAAAATTTTCCTGCATAAATTATATATGGCTATAAGGCCAGTACAAAGAGCTTTATCCTAGTAAAATTTCGTAATTGTAGGATGGAATTTGACATGTAAACTAGCGAGTTAAAGTTAGCCAATTTTCTTTGTTCTGACGCTCATTAATCATCGATAACTCATTTGTTTATTGGACGGTTTCTCGATAATTTTACGACCTCTTAACACAAGAAAACAACCCATGGTGCATTTATTACCCGTTTTCAATAAGAATTTCATTGTTGTTTGAATGAAAATTTAATGTTGTAAATATGCGATAAATCAGCTTTTCGGCAAATTTTTCAGAATGATTTTTTGTTGAGTAAATCAAAAGTTACAATAGAAAATCGTAGCCGGGACACCGCTTTTGATTCGATCAAACTGGTTTGTTAAATAGTATCAAATCCCTGTTATATTAGTCCCAGATACAGCATAAAATGTAATGGATGGTCACTAGAATATGCACCACGTCAAAGAACGTAAAACATACGTGACATGTAATACAGACGACCTCGTGTTAAAGTACAAATTGATGACAAATATACATTGAAACACCCGCAGACGTTTACGGAGTTACCTTGTGTACTTGGTGAAGGAAGTTGACCTTTTAAAATTTCCATACCCTTTTTACGTTGGTTGTAATACTACAATTAAATGTTATACATCACAAACAAATATACCTGAATATGTGTCAACAAAATAATAGAGTTCTGCAAAAACTGAAACTGCCATTTATGACTTATTCACAAAACTAGACGGTAAAAAGTTGAAAGGCTCAGAAAGCTTTCGTTTGTTACTCTGAGAAAAGAATTTTTAGTGATAATATTTGCCCCGTAGATTAAGTTTTCCATAGATTAAGTTTTTAAAAAGAATGGGCACCTCATTCTTATACCCCCGCTTTAGCGAGCGGTATACAGTATACAATGATCATGGTCAGATCATCCGTCCGTCTGTTTTTTCGTCCCTCCGACATTTGGGTACTTACTTTGTAGCGACAACGCCTTCTAGACCACTTTATGGATTTTACAGAATGTTTAGTATACATTACTAATGTGCACATATTTATGAACATATAACTACACTATCAAGATCTACCATATTGACTTTTTCTTAGTTTTAATAATGCATTACAGTTACAGTTTATTTATTGTATGGTTGAATTACATTTGTATATAAGAATAATGTTGTCCTAAAAATATCCACTATTTTTTGTGAGGTTACAAAGTGATATTGTAAAACAATACCTTTACTGAAATGTATTATTTTCGAAATTGGAACTTCTTTTGTATTCGAAATTGAGCAATAACAGGTGAATGTAGCTGAAAGTATGACCACTGAAAATCAGCTTTTGACATTAATGTGAATTGTTATTTTTGTTTCTTGTAGTTGTAATTTTAATATTTGTTTCAAGTAACAGCTTCCGCGTATAACATGAGTCGCAGATGTTGACAATCAAATATTTATATAAAATTCCGAAATGTCAAATCAAATTCAACCCCAACATTTTGTGCACTTGTCTTAATATAAACATATATAATATTATAAATTCGATCTGTTTAAAGATCTTTCATGGTACAAGCAAATAAACAAAGTTAACTAGATAACTTAACGATTTATCAATATTTTGAATTCATCACATTTCCTTGTTCAAATTTGATTCGCCGTCGTCGTTGTGCTTCTTACCAGCTATGAACCTCATTGAAAGCCATATTATGCAAGATAAGACAAGACAAATAGAAAAAAGAAGGGAAACGGTGAATGTGTCAAAGAGACAACTACTCAAAGGGGAGAAATAACAACTCAAAGCCACCATAAGATCTTCAATGAACGGTGAGGAAACCCCACACCCAACAGCAGGTCGGATAATGCAATCTTATCTAATGTAATAAATAAAGAGTAGTCAAGTTCAGCGAAATAAACATCCTAGATTCCTTGAGACATAAAGTAAAATAACTAGAAAACAGACAAGACACACAAAGGCTTAGTAAATTTCCTGACTTAGGACAGGCGCAAACCTGCTTCGGCGGGTTTTATTCTTACTACCTATTCAGTATATTGGTATGCAGAAAACAACAATTTACATAGTTACCCCCTTCACAACTCTAGTGAAATATGAGATTAGAGTAAATAGTAAAATATGTACCGAATTGCTCTGAAAGTCAACTATTTTACAGTCCAGTGGAGCACTTAACAACATTATTGAAAATAAAATAAACAACCTAAATTGGTGCAACGTTAATCGCGGTTTGAAATTTGCTAATTTCTGGTAGTTGTGTTGTATTGTCTGGAGATTGTTCCTTTGGTCTTAGTTCCTGTGGGTAGCGACGTTATTGTACATTGCTTTGACTCTGGTATAGTTTAGTGACAGAAATGTTTGCAGTTTTTTCTGTCTGTTGAAATATATATGTTCGTCGTTGTTTTCTTCAGTGTTTTGTTTGTACAAATTTCAACCAATAACCTTTTCTCTCAACAAAAGAGTTTACATTTTTCTCTTTTTGTTTGTTTGGCTCATGGATACAAAGTTTTTTTTACTCAATTTCTTTTGGGTATTGTTCATAGATCCTAAATTTTGTCCCTTTCAGGCTATAACTGTTTTTCCAAACAATCTCCCTGTCTTCCAGTGATATGAATTTTGATAATATCGGACGTGTATCATTGGGCTTTTACCAAAACTGAACGGTAAAAAATTCAATATGCTTGTTATTCCCCATTTTTCCTTAATAAAAAGGACCCAAATATTACGCTCCTACAAGGACTGGCGTGAAGTCATTAAAAAAGCCGTGATGGCATTCTGTAAAAAGTGGTGTAAAAGAGAAATGTGGATAAAAAATCATTAGACACTTTCATTAACAAATGCATGGAAGTTGTTGATATCCGAATAAATCATTTTGAAACATATTATACCAGCAAAATACCATTCCTACGATTTCAAAAATTAAACTGAAGTTAAAAGATTTGGAAAAAGAGTATATATTTGTTCCGGCAGATAAAGCAGCCAATAATGTGGTGGTTGTTTGACGTATGTATTATATCGAGGTGCTTTGGAATGAAATTACCAATTCTAGTACATTTCAAGCTACTACGTTAACAGAAACATAAATAATCGATGATTATATGACAGCTACAGCTACAGCTGATCTAAAAGCAACTTCTAATTATAGAAGCATTCCTACTATATAGTGGCTTCCTAAACTTCTCAAAAATCCTTCAAATTTCGTTTTATTTCGGCATTAAGTAAATATTTAACTACACACATTTCTGTTTTATTTACCAGTGCACTACCATAAAAAATCTCGTCACCAATTTTGGCAACAAATGTATGATTACAGTGGAATTAACTACTTTTGGAGATTTGGAAAGATTTTGATCTGTTACTGAAGCATACACCTCCGTCGATAGCTATGATTTTTCTAACCTTTATACTACATTACCGCATACACTCATCAAAGAGAAATTTTCGTACTTGATCAAATGGTCCTTCAAAAAATCAGGATGTACTTACATTTGTTGCAATACATTTAAATCGTTTTTCAGTGACAACAAACATGACAAATATACCAACTGGACTTGTCAGGTATGATAAAAGCATTAGATTTTCTTCTTGATAATATTTTTGTTCGTTTCGGTCTATTACCAAAATATAGGTATTCCTATGGGTACCAACTGTGCACCTCTCACGGTAGATTTATTTCTTTATCGCTACGAGTCACATTCATGGCAAAAATTCAAAAGATCCTTCTAAACAGCATTTAGTGGATATTTTTAACAATACATTTGGACGATATTTTGGCTTTAAAAAATCCTGAATTTTCTAAATTTACAGATGAAATTTAACCTGCCGAACTTACTTTAAATAAATACAATAGCAGCAGTGATCATACTCCTTTTCTTGATCTTGATATATCAATTAATCAATTAAAGTTAAACACTAAAGTTTATGATAAAAGGGATGATTTTTCCTCCTATAGTCAATTTTCCCCATCTCGACGGTATCTGGAAGCCCCGTCTTACGGGCGGGTTATTGGATGTTGTTTGTTTCCACTGGTTTATTCACTTTTTCTCCTTTTTTGGAGTCATTTAGGTCTTGCTATATAGTGTGAGGTTCCTCATTGTGTTAAAGACCGTAAGGTGGCCCCTAGATGCTTTGTGATTGGTCGTTTTAACCTGGATATGGGATGTTGTCTCTTTAACATTTACCCTATTTCCTTTCTCTTTCATATTAAATTTTAAGTTTTTATTCTCCTCTTGGTAATAATTAATTCCTTTAATTATAAGGTTCGTTTGCATGAAACGCCATTTTAGTTTTTAACATTACTTATTATCGTTTTTAGTTCGTTTTCTGTGGTTCTGTTTTGATCTTCATGTTACAAAATTGTTGTTTCCAATTCTGTAATGTTTCTTTGCATCGATCAACAACTTTGTTCATTATTTGGCTCATATTTTTTGTGCATTTCTCTATATCTGCGTTTCGATTTATAACAACTTCAAGTTTCTTTTCCACAGCTTCTATTTTATTTGCCATAAGATTAACGCGGTAGTCTATGGCAGATATCTTTGCCGTTTCCGTTTGCTTTTCAAATTTTTCAAAACGATGTTGAAAATCGCACACTATACTTCTGTTAGACTATTTGAAATAGTGTAAATTCCAGAATTAAATCAATACTGATACATTTTCCACTGAATTCAGTCTGTACAATTAACATTCAAAATATATCCATGGCGCCATCACTGAGAACAATGGAAGAACAAGAGGATGTCAATGACAACGGCAAATATGTAGCAATATTACATATGATAAAAGTTCCTATTAATTTCATTGGCTAAAAGGCTCACGTGATTTTAGGAATATTCAGTGT
>MJUU01054121.1:36732-50461 GCA_002080025.1 Modiolus philippinarum | reverse complement strand
CTAAGGAGTATCTCCCTCTTGCATAGCTCTGTCCTTAGCTGATTTTTGGCTTTCCTATTTAGATTCTATTAGTAATTTGTTCTCTCTCAGATTTTACACATGATTTTATATATTGATTTAAAACAGTTTTGATTTTATCTGCACTGAAGAGACATAAGTTGTCGAAATGCGCATATGCAGAAATTAAATTTACAGTAACTTCGGTATTTTTTTTTATTTATTACCACTGGGCCGATGCTTTTGCCGGTGGACTGTTACTTCCCGAGGGTATTTACCAACCCAGTAGCGAGTACTTCGGTGCTGGCCCAAAAACCGATTTCATTAGGAAAATTGCAATATCTATTTCAGAAAAATTTGTCTAAAACTAAGGAGTATCTCCCTCTTGCATAGCTCCGTCCTTAGCTGATTTTTTGCTTTCCTATTTAGATTCTATTGGTAATTTGTTCTCTTTCAGATTTTACGCATGATTTGGTATATTGATTTCCAATTGTTTTGAACTGCACTGAAGAGACTTATTGAAATGCGCATATGTAGAAATTTAATTTACAGCAACTTCGATATTTAGTTATATACTACTTATTGATCACTTCACGTAAACACATCAATAAATAGCTATACTTTTTGGGGGTTTTGTTTTGTTTGTTTTTGTTTTACAAATATAACAGATATGTCGGCATTTATTTATCACATGAACACTCATGTAACCCATTCTAGTTTTTGGCAGATCCACATTCACTTTCCGCTTTCAAATTTAGTTCTATTTGAATTAAATTCCGGGGTATTGACAAAATTTACTCCACAAAAAGGTAATGGGATATCATTAAACTACATATGTAATATAAAAATGATGAAGCTTTTACTGTCAATATGTTAAATGTGCTCCCGTTGGGAATATATATATAGAATATCGTGGCCGCTCCTTAGACGTAAATCCGGGTCCCAATGCATGCAAATCACGCATTTGACCCAATTGCCCCGATTTTGTGCAAGTCACGATCGGCTTCAAAATTACGACGTTTCATGATTCGTAGGTCTTATGAAGTAACGAGAACCGAACCTTCACTTAAAAGAACGAACCTTCCATGGACAATGGCAACATCGGAAACACTAAGAAAACACGGACATATGTAAACGTAAACAAACGAGTTGATTACAAAACGAAAAAAAAATATATATATATCTATTTTTACAATTTGTCAATTGTAGGTCGTGTTAAGATTACTCGATACATATTTTGAAGACTCTCTACGAAAATAACTTTAACTAGTAACTTAATTAAGTTAATATGTGCTAATAATATTATCAAGGACGCACAAACAGATAGGAAGATGATCACATTTTTCATATTACCATCGTTTTTCAAAATGGAGGTTATAAGAATGCTGGCACCCCAGATAGCAGAACAAGAGGACAACATACATTCCGTCAGCCAACAACTAGACGGGATGTTTACCGCTATTCCTTCTTCCCCAGAAGCAAACAGGATTGGAACAAACCGCCTACCACAGCGGCCACAGCCAGTTGCATGGAGGAATCCAATGGAATGCTTAACAGCATGCCTGTTGCCCAGTTCCAGACCACCAACTGAACGCCTAGTTTATATTTGTACATAATTTTAATTGTAGATATTGCCTAGTTTGCAGGCATTTATCTTGACCTATAACGCTCAGTAATGAGTCAACTCTGTACCGGAAGAAGAAGAAGAAGAGTAATAACCACTTATTATCTGGACTTACAGTTACTATATCATTATAAATTGGGAACTAAAACGATCTAATGGTTATTAAACACATAGAAAATGGTTTTAGAATATTGTCGCCTACTTATTCATGCAAATTTGCTTCTGCCATATCACATTGCAGAATTGATTTTTTTAATAAAATAACTGTCACAATGTGAATGATATAATTCGTAAGTCAAATACTTAATCAACAGAAAAGATCATGCAATTGGCCAAAAGCAACCTTATACACACATACGTCGGATGGAAAGTTTAAAAATTCCTGTTCTTCACGACTTACACGGTTCAGCTTCATACAAGTCACCAATCACTCATATGTAAACCCTTAATGTACGAGTTGATCACAAAATGAAAAAGTTGAAAATATAGTTATATTTCTACGCTTGACATAAAATGCGTATATACTTAAAAATTACTTTTTACCGCAGTTCGACATGAATTTTACCTTGTTCGTTTATTTATGTTTAAATAAGCTGCTTCACAGCACTCTTATTTTATATTGAGCTAATTATAAATAGGAGTTTTTACATTGTTGAAGGCATTTTAGTAACTTTAAGATGAAGAACAGAAATCAAAGCAGTGTTCCATGTAACTTTACCATGTACATTTTGTACTTCTAAGATTCACATTGCTGGAGGCCCCAAGGTGACTTAAAGATGAAGAACACCAATCAAGGATTTTTTCCATCCTTAACTTTATCATATAGAAAAATATTAAAGGATATGTAGTGAATGTACATGTGACAAAAACGCACACGATACATAGAAAAGTCCAGTTTATCAAGGACAGGGCTTTTATTCCTGTCTACATGTATATTTTTATTTGTAGGATTTTGTCCCATGTACATTTACATTATAAACTTTAATTTGTTCACACATTTAAACCCAAGCAAACGTCTTTATTGACGTTTCTGTCTGAAATTATACAACAATAATCGTATACAATTCAATGATAAAAATGCCTTATCAATGAATAGATCGAAAATTCTAACCTTTTAATAAGTGCCCTTGATAGAGATAACAACTTATACAAATAACTAAATACCGAAGTTACTGTGAATTTACTTTCTGCATATGCGCGTTTCGACAAATTGTGTCTCATCAGTGCAGATGAAATCTAAACGTTTGGAAGACCATAAAAGTGTCGGATACAACTCGTAACATGCAAAACTTGACTATGTAGTGCTATTCTTTCTAGTTCGACTGAAATGTGTTTGAAATACGCGTATAATTAAAATAATTTGTATGCAAAAGAATTCTTCACAAAAGTGGTAAGTTGGTTCTTAAAATGCTTTATACTTATAAATAAAACTTCAACTCGTTCATATTTGAACATTGTTTTTATATCTTGTATGTCAATTTTAAGTATCAAAAGTTGAAGAGGGTGTTCCCTCGTTAATTAAATATACATTTTATATCTTCACAGACGTCTGAACAATATACATGTACAGCTGTTATTACTATGGGGAGAAGATAACAGGGAACACTTGCACACAATCACATGCCATAATCAACCAGGAAACTGCGCAAGAAAAACAACAAAATAAAAACGTAGACAACTACAGGAACTCGGGATATCCGGACTTGGTACCGGCACTAGCTGTTCGCGAGTCGCACCATTTTTAGATATCAAATATGAAAAAGAAAGGAAATAGGGTAAATGTCAAGGAGACAGCATCCCAAATCCAGATTAAAACGACCCAAAACAAGACAAATGTTTTTGGTAGAAATGCAATTTCCGGGTACAAATTATGTACCCGGAAGTTTCAAAATTGAACGTGACTTACAGACCCTATTACAAAGCAAAATTATTACCGATGCTGTTGACAGGTAAATGGCAGTGAAAAATGTTATTCACAAATATATGAAGTACTTACTACTAGCAATTTTCTTTTTCTTTTTCTTGTATATTTATAGGATCAAAGACTTTCGAAGCGCTATTTATACTTTATATCATTATATTAATTTGCATCGTTGTTATGAATTTTAATATGAAAACAAAGACGTTCTTTTAGACAACCCACATAACTATGCATCCAATGAGAAGACGCATTTTAGTAGTACAAATAAAGTTCATACAGCTCATTAAAATTATTGCAGTTGGAGTTAACATATTTGTTATGGTCTCATGTTCATTTACTCCATATCCTTTCGTAAAATATACAAATCACATGGTTTAAGAGATCAAAATGGTTCCCATCTTCGTTCAATTTTTCTCAATGCCAATTTACGAACTGGGCTCTGTCATACAGAGGAAATTCGAGAAATTCTAATATTGAGTACAAAGCTGTGATATTTCAAAAAATGGAAAACCCTTTTTGACTGGAGCGCAACGTACAGAACAGAAAGTGAAATTAATCTCCGACGGATGATAACGTCACACAATAAGCCATTTTCTAAGAACTACTCTAAAATATTCCGAAAGAAAATAAAATTAGTTGCATGGGTTGTAAGCAACTGCAGAACACCATCTAAACTTCACTTGCATGTGAAAGAAATGACTAAATATCTTCATATTGATGTATTTGGTAAATGTGGAAAACACAATTTTTGGGGTAAGAACAAAACTATCCAAGCTTGTCATTCACTGATATCACAACACTAAAAATTTTACCTAGGATTTGAAAACAGCATATGCACAGTTTACGTAACTGAGAAGGTTGTTTACAATTTTCTAGATGACAATGATATGATATATGTTGTAAGAGATGGCTCCGAATGTAAACAAGTATGTTCCTAGAAATACAATCATCAATACTGGGGACTTAAGAAGCCCGAAAGAGCTTTCTAGTTTTCTTCTTAATCTGGTTTCTAATGAATCAGCATACATATCTTATCTAAAAGAGATAGCTAAGTTCAGAGTGTTGACTGATAAAAACAACATGCACTTTGTAAAATATGCCAAATTTTGTACACTTACGAAAACAGAAATATCCCCTGCACTGGGCAAAATTTCAGTCATTGGTATAGATATGGTGCATGCAAAACACCAACAGATGTATAATTTTAAGACTAATTCTAAGCTGATAAAATGACAGTAAAAATGCTATGGATTCAAACTTTTGGTGAAATAGCTCATAAATATCGTTCATTTTTTTTGCTCTGTTGTAAACATCAACTTACACAGCTATAAGAAAGATATAACATTAAAGAATGGTATTTATGTTCACTTTTTATATTCATGCGTTTTAAAACATGCAACATAATGAACAAAGATAAAAAGTAAGACAACGCTTGCTTTGTTCAAAAGTCGTAAAAATTGATTGATTAGTTAGAGTTTGACGTCCAATGAGCAATATTTCAGCTATAGCAGGATGAGGACAAGTAAATCAATTAAGAAATTGTAAGTAAAAGAAGAAAGAAATACAAGTGGAAGGGACAACCGGGGCAACGACTTTTGATTGCCACTGTAAAAAGAGGAGAAAGGGTAGGGGCAGGAAATTTAGCCTTCCATACGACACCCAATGCGTCTACTCTCTTTAGAGAAATATACAAGGGGTCTTTATAATGCATGAAGGGTGGCTTTTCTCCACACCGTTTGGCTACAATTGTTCACGGTCAGGCTTTCCATATTATGACATGACTACCCCGCAAAGACAGGGCATTCCCTTATCCACCACCTTGGGATGCGCTTGGCAGCTCTGTAGCCAGAGCCCCTGAAAACCGATTCAGGTGCCGGGAAAACGTTTTTGCGATACAGTGCGAAATATGGTTAAAAATACGATTGTTTTGTTCAAAATTCTATAAATAAAGTCACCAGTCAGCAAAGATATACGTAGACAAATGGTTGTATTGTTCGCTGATTATTTATCAATATGTTTTGTTCTTTATATAACATATAACTGTGAGTTGGTTTAAAATAACAACATTAGAATACCACTGAACAAAGGAGTGGTTATTACAAAAATTGAAGTCGAAAGATATGGCCAAAACGAGAACACAGAATACAATGACGTTAAACAGCTTCAAAGCACAGAAAGAGAAAAACACTACATTCAAAACAAGGCACTCACATTGTGAGCTCCCAAAACTGAGAGTGACATCAGGTGCATGTATCACTTCATATAAAGGTTTTTGTATATTGAGATTATCCTGATACTCATAAGATCCGCCAATATTTTTTTTTCTTTTATTTGATTTCATCTGCACTGAAGATGCACAAATTATCCAAATAGACATTAACAGAACTATACAATATACACTGCAAATCCGGTATTTAGCGGATCGATGTCTGAATTGGTGGATTGTAACTTTCGCGTCTTTTTTGTTTTATGTTCTCAATCAGCTTTTTAGCTTTTTATATAACATAATACAAAACAACGGAAACGTTTACAATGGCTAACAATTACAATCACATCAATGTTATTAGCCATAAGGGCACTGAACAAGAAAATACAAAGTAAAGAAGTAATAATTGTGGTTGCAGGCGGAACACAAAAGTCGCCGTAATTCCCTTAAATCAGCATTCTTGCACTTTTGGTTCTGAAAATTGTTTCTGTACTTTCTATAGAACAATTCTTTGAAATTTGTAGAAGATTAATTTGCTTTTAATTTCCCCGCCTTTTTTTCAGTTTCTATGACAATGACCGCCATATTGGATTTTTTAAACTTTAAAATATCTTCTCCACATCGTGAGAAATGTATTTCTAATTTTTCATGCAATTGAAAGCACTTTTACTTTTCCACCTTTTATCAGTTTCATTGGCAAGGGCAGCCATTTTGAAAATTCCAAGACATGAGTGCATATCTTGATATGGGGATCCATCTTCCTGTAAAGTTTGGCCGGGAGAAGAAGAAAATGAGGAAAAATCAATAAGTTGTCAAACCAAACTTCGTTTGAGCGACTTAATGAGAAACCTCGGTCAGTTATCTCCCTGTACCAAGTTAGTTTTATATAGTCAAATCACAAAATATCGAAGTTACTGTTAATTTATTTTCTGATAATGCGCACTTCGATAGAGAACAAATAACCAAAAAGATCTAAAAAGAAAAGCCAGAATGCAGCTAAGGACAGAGCTGTGCATGAGGGAGACGCTCCTTGGTTTTAAACAAAATTTTGTAAAATTTAGATATTGCAAGATTCAATAAAATTGATTTTAGGGTCAGCACCGAAGTACTGACTACTGGGTTGGTGATCTCAAAGAAGAGATAATTTTAATTGAAATATCAAAAGAGGCTTCTGTATACAACTCATTAAAATTATTGCAATTGGAGTTAACATATGTGCTATGGTCTCATATTAATTTACTCCATATTCTTTCGTAAAATATTTAATACGGGAGTTTGTCTTTTAATGCAGTGTGGAGTGGGTAAAACAATTCCCCGTGTCAGAGATGTATGCTCTTTATTTTTCTTAGATCTGGTGTACTTGTACACGAGGTAATATTCGCATGTGTACACTTTGTTCAAATACAATTATCTAAATTTCTATAGATTCTAAAACCCAAGGTTTAACTCCCATCATCGTAGTTTTTTCTTTAGCTATATTTGATATTATTATTCGGATTTCGTTTGGTTTTATGCATTTTAAACATATTTTGAAATTGTTTGGGTTCTAGTGCTGCTGAAGAGGAATTAATTTCCGAAATGGCCATACAGCTCATTAAAATTATTGCAGTTGGCGTTAACATATGTGTTATGGTCTCATGTTCATTTACTCCATATTCTTTCGTAAAATTTTTGATATTCTAATTGAAATTATTTCCACTTTGAACATAGAAAACTTACTTGGTACAGGGAGATACCTGACCGAGGTTTCTCGTTACAATATGAACGTTTGACAGTCGGGGTTCGTTTCCATTTTTGCTATTGAGACTTTAGTAGTCTATTTACACTTGGTTGAGACCACTTTTGGTATATTGTTAGTATCATCAGCCAGGTCATCCAGTATTTCGATGCTGGCAATAAAACCAAATCTAGAGATTTTAAATTAACACCCCTTTAATACAAAGTTACTTGGTTTCATCCGGTACTTGTACTCTTTCAGTTAAACACACATCGGTTGCTGTTATTTCAAATGAATTAGTTTGATTTACATTGGAAATACATAAAACGTCGAAATGGCCATCTGCAAAAATTAAATGAACAGTAACTTCGGTATTCTCCTAACTGCTTGTAGCATCTCTTTTATACGCTTTTGATCATTTTATTATCTCTACAAGCTCTTTCATATGTTATCTAGATGTTTGACTTTGTACAGTGAAAAAAAAATGTCTAATGACTATCGTTAGAATCAATTCATTTCATAAGATATGTTTTAAATTTTAGTGTAATATTTAAATACTGAATTTGCTCTATTTTTTTATTTCAAAATATCTTCATAACAGCAAGATTTTAACAGCTTGTCCAACAGGGTGATCATCCTGTAAAATAAATAAAGATTGACACAGAGAGGGTTAATTAAACCTAAGTTCGTTGCAATGGACATGCGTTCAGAGATCCAGCTGATACTAAATTTACTGACATTGTTGTTTTTATGTTTTATTTTTTACATTTTAGAAATAATCTGCGGACATTTCCTCTTACATTTCAAATCTGCATCCAATTACATGATTATTAAACCTCATATCCTCGGGGATAATTTATATGACATCATACATGATTGTTCTCAATGATTCTAGTGTTAGCATTAGGCCTAGGATGTCATCTGTGTTCTACCATTGAAACTTTTCCATTCTGGGTAGAACATTTTTTATCTTCTTATCTGTGTCTTCTTCACAGAACTAAACTGATTTCCATTATTTTGTTCCCCCAGCTTTTGAATATTTTTAAATATCAAGCAAGCTGGATTTGAACTCTTGAATATATTCAAAATGATAAAAAGTCAATATCAATATCAATTTAAACATACTAAATAACAGTTTTAACATATTCTTAAAACTGGTATTTAACTCAAACAACCAATTCTACCTCTCAGTTATGTCAGGATATATTTAAGAATGGGTTGTTACAAATTCTATAATTGCTGTTGTTTATGTGAACACCTGACCCTAGCCTAAGTGATGTTTATTTCATAAATTGGCATTTACTCAGTGTTGTTCATATAACCATCAAACATTGGCCTTTGTGCTTTTCAAGTTATCATCAGACTTTATCATGTAACAAACTGACCTTAACCTGAGTTTTGTTCATGTAACCAAACCTAAACTTACCTTAGCCAAAGGGTTGTAGTTGAACGAACTTACCTAATTCCTAGTTATGCCGATGCTGACCTTAGCCTTAGTGCTCTTCATGTAACCAAACTTACCTGATCGTAATAGCAACTAACAAAACAAATTGACATTAGCCTAAGTGTTGTTCATGTAGCCAAACTGACTTAAGCCCTGGTGCTACCGGTAAAACAAAACAAACTTGCCTAGCTTACTTGCTTCTCATGTAATCAACTTACCTTATCCTTAGTGCTGTTCATAAACCCAACTAGCGAAAGTATAGAGAAGCGTAGTACACCTTACAAAATTTTGAAATCGCAAATTTATTCGGGAACACTTACAATCATAAATTGATTGACAATTTTCGCTCTCTGGTTGATGGCATAGTACATGTACATACCTTTAAATTATTCATATCCCTCGCCTGCTTCACCATATCCAGGGGGAATATAAACACGACGTCTTCCAAATCGACGACGTCGTTCTCCATATTCGTAATCACTCCTTTTTCCATATTCATTACCACCATGTTCATCATTCCCATAAACACTGCCATGTTCAAAGACAGAACCACGCCTTAGTCCTTGCCTATTGCATTTCGTTTGACAGTAGCTCCTTGATTTTTCTGTCAATGGATTATTCTTAATATTACTTAGTATTTTAGGTGACGAAAACCAAATATTTAATTGAATTTCACCAAACACGAACGAGTTAAGGACTTTTAGATACCATGTGAAATTTTAGACATTAGATCAAATGTAAAAAGAACTGCACAAAACTAGATGGCCCAATCATCACTTTTTTGAATTTGTGTCCCATTTCGAAACTCCTGTCTTTTCCCCAGTTCAGGTGTATGAATCTAGTTAAATTATTCGGTACCCTGTCAGATTTTTCCTTAAAAATAGCATATATTTTTTTGTCCCATAAGGCTGAATTTTGTTTTCATTAATAGCATGCATTCATGATCTGAAGTCGTTTTATAAAATTTGATCAGAATGTACATTTTCCTTCAACTTGAATCGACCCATTATAGTTCAGAGTAAATAAGAGAGATACATTTATTCCAATCAAGGTCCCTAAAGGGGCAATTACAAATATAACGTTCATAATTCAGATACAATAAAATTAATGTAACAACAAGTTAATATATATAATTTATTTTATATATGTATGCTTGTAACCCAGACGAGGGAGGTGGTATAAACATATTATCAGATTTTTTTTTAATATTTGTAAGTACATACGCACGCATCATAAATAACAATAATATAATTATAAACAAGTTGTAAATCTACAAATGACACCAAGGGACGGTGCTCAAGGATATGTGTGTTGCTTCATAAGAGCAACCACATTCCTCCTCGTGTCTAATGTAGAAAGACCACTAGTTAAAAGAAAAGAAAACAAAAAACAAAAACACACACACACACACACACACACAACACAACAATAAACAAAACAAAAAAAAACGAGTAATTTTTGAATTTCTCGAAAACAAGGTCCATAAGCAATCAATATTGATTTACTAATGTTTTCCTCATTTTAAGTATCAATTCTAAATCGTAGATTTAAATAATTTCCTTTAAGATTTTTGCACACTGACCTCTATAGGTCAAATAATGGCACCTGATAAGTATTATACAATTTTTGATATAATTTCATAGCCTATAGGAAAAAATAGTCATGGTGTTCAATTATAAAGGTAAAATCCAGAGAAATTTGAAATATCTTGTATCTCCGTTTAAAGCACACTGGTCTATATATTTCTCGTAACCATTTTATTTAGTCTACAATGCTTAATATAGTGTGGGTAAAATAATTCTCCGTGTTTGAGATGTATGCTCTTTTTTTTCCTTAGATATAGGGTGCTTGTACATGTGATTATATCTCATGTGTACACTTTATTTATAATTATTAGTTAAATTTATGTAATTTCTAAAACCTAAGGTTCAACTCCCTCCATCGTACTTTTGCCCTTAGCTATATTTGATATAACTGATTATTCGGATTTCGTTTGGTATTTTGCATTTTAAACATTTATTGAAATTGTGGATTTCCTATGTTTGGGTTCCAGTCCTGCTGATGAGGAATTAATTTCCGGAATGGCCATACAGCTCATTAAAATTAATTGCAGTTGGAGTAACCATGTGTTATGGTCTCATGATCATATACTCATATCCTTTCGTAAAATTTTTAATCAAATCAAATATTCTTGATATAAACAACATCAGGAGTAACCTCCCGAATATTTGATTCATGAATTATATAAGATTTTAAATGTTCATCAGATCATTCAAATATTCTTGTGTTTTATTCTGCCACATGTTCTGCATATAAAGTATATCCTTCTGTAGAACCTGTCGGTAACTCATTATTGCTTTAGGTTTGTGTCGTTGTTCATTTTTGTTAACTTCTTTTGTCTTTGTCGTGTTGTCTCCATTTGTTTTGAATTGCAATGCTTTTGATTCTTGATTTAATTGGAGCGGCTTTAACTTTGGGCACACTTCCTGTTGAATTGTGAAGTTTCGGGTTAACTCGTAGCAAATTGTGCTGTGCCAGTATGACGCTCGTGTATGCGTTTGTATATGTTACAAGGCAAATTTGAATCCAGGAGGATCCGGAATCCTTCTAGGGCAAATTGGAATTCTGATTTCTCCTAGGTCTGATTTGCCCTGGTTTTAATCCAGTGTATATTGGAATTCCAATTTCATTAGGACAAATCGAGATATCCAGATTTGCCCTAAGAGGATTCTGGATCCTACTGACTTATTAAAAAAATGTAATATAGTAATGAACAACGCCACAAATATAAGTAGATTTTTCTAAGTTTAAGCAGTACAGTGTACTTGTAAAATGACTTAACAAATTAACTTTTTACCCCTAGCAGTCGGGCGAAATAACACATTCTTTATCATTTTATATTATTACATGATTGTATTTTATCTGTTTTTCTGATTGGCTGAAAACAGTTTGAAAAGTAATGAGTATGTATCATATCCACCATATATGGGCTATAAATAGCTCATAGGTTGTGTGGAATGTTATGTCAACCTGAAACGGGCTATAAATAGCACAAAGGTTATCTGGAACGTCATGTCAACCTACAATGGGCTAAAAATAGAAATAAAAAATCCAGATTTCCATAATCAACCAACTTTAGGATAAAACATCATTATTTAATAAATTTCTGAAAGTTATTGTTATTTTTCTATTTTTCTTAATTTAAGGTGTCTGCAGGGTATTAATTTCCTATTATAGAATTTTGTAAAATTTTCTGTGTTGAAACATAATTGTATTATTGTCCAAAATTGGGGGTCACCGTGCATTTAAGCGCAAAATCTGAAATTGAAAATTTCAGGATTTTACATAGAAATGATAGGGAAAATGGTCATATGAGAGGATAGTTTGGAAAATCTATTGTAGAATTTTTTCATACTTTGCACGTGTTTAATTTTCATTATGTAGTTCACATATAAAACATATAAATTAGGGGTCACCGTTGAAATAAGAGAGAAAAATTGCAAAATGTTAATTTCTCTAGTGATATCTTTGTTAAAATATTTTATCAAATTATCTCCGTTGAACAATTTCTGTGTTCTGTAAGTCCAGCAACAGATTTAAAGGTTATGTGTTTTAAAAATGATTAGGAATATAAATTTTAAATAAATTTGAACTTTCTTTTCATTTTTAAAACTATTTTCTTAAATTTCTTAATGAATGAAACCTAAATGAACAATTATTATACAAACATGGCGGAATGATACCACTGAGACACCTTAAGACGCAAATTAATTTTATTTATACAATGTAAATCGTCAATATCCTCAAAAGAATAAGTTTACAAAACAGAAAAGGAAACGAAACAGAATTTCAATTTCTCAATGATTGACGGTAATACTGTTTCTGTGTATAATCATATAATAAACATTTATAGACTTTGAATAGGTTGCTACAGGGATTTATCAACTCTCAAAAAGCAATATTCACCTCGCTTTCAGCTCGGTGAATATAACTTTTTTTCAGGTTGATAAATTCCAGTAGCAACCTATGGCAAAGTCAATAGTTGTATATTATCTTTTCCAATGATGGTATAAGGAAAATTATTTTACAAAAAGGATCTTATTGGTTTAAAGTCTGTATATTTTCCGGGATTAAATGATGTATACCCTACTGCACTGACTGAGATCTAGCTTATTCAACATTTATGTTCAATGAAATAAAAGGGACAACAGGAAACACCTACAATGGCTGAAAATTATAATTCCATGCCACAATCTGCTAGGGAAATAATACACAGGAAAAACACAAATAAGACAAAAGACAAACGTAAACAACTATAGGAACTCGGGACAGCCGGACTTGGTACCGGCACTAGCATGTCAAAGCCAGCGGTAGGGTTAAACCGGTTTATGGGTACTTCCACNTGTTCATGTTGGAAAGCTTAATGTTCCACATAATTTCACAAGAACAATTTGATGAAATGTTGCAATAAATAGGGGTGAGTTTAAGAAAAGATTGTAGATATGTTGCACTAGTAAATGTTTTAATCTGCCAATACTGATTTAGTTTTCTATAATTATTGTTTATTTATTTTAATTAAGCTAATAAAAGAATCTTAACTGGTTTTAAATAATAATGTGATCCAGAATCCTCCTAGTGATAATATCCAGTATGATTATGGATCGTCCTAGAAAATCAGTAGGATCCAGAATCCTCCTAGGGCAAATATGGATATCTCAATTTGTCCTAGTAGAAATTGGAATTCCAATTACACTGGATTAAACCAGGGTACATCAGAATTCCAATTTGCCCTGGGAGAAATCTGAATTCCAATATGCCCT
>MJUU01054121.1:7965-23836 GCA_002080025.1 Modiolus philippinarum | reverse complement strand
TAACAAACTCTGGATCTACCCAAAAATATCTGTTCTCATTTGTGAAACAGAAACATTGTAATGGTCTGTCAAATCGTGGTAACGACCGTAAAACTTCTGTAGTGACAATTGCAACAGTGACTGAACATACCCTTGATGTATAAGTTTTTGAGACAGTAATTTAGCTCTGTTGACAAAATCGCTGTACAAACTACAGGCACGGCAATAGCGAATGAGTTGTGAAATGTACACGCCATATGCCGGAGAAGTGGGAATATTACTGCTCAAAAACGGGAAGTTCACTATTGGAAATTCGAAATCATCACGCTTGTCGTAAACTTTTGTTTTCAGACGTCCAGAGTTGTCAATGTAGAGGTATAGGTCCAGGTATGATGCTGATGATGGTGTATAGTGGTCTCTTTAATTTCGAGTTCATTTGGGTATATAAGATTTCTGAAGCGGGTTTATTTACATATTTTTGGTAATCACCCACAATTAAATTACTTATCTCGGGAATCACCTAAAATATTTTTCGAGCAGATTAGGCCCCGTGATGATAAAACATTCTGTCGTGCTCTCCCAATTATGTTAAGTTGGGAGAATTTAGTTTGTTGAGTGTTTGAATGATTTTGTACTTTAAACTTATCCTTATAATGATTGTAAAGTCTAACAATAAATTTTCCCCGTATATAAACAACGATAAGTGTTGTAGTACATCGGCAAACAAATACCGAAGCAAGAAAAGGAAAGGGGAAATTCTAAAATCATAAATCCAACATCACGGCAACTCACAGCAACAAGAATTGAGACAGCATGACAAAGACAAAACAAACAAACAAAAATGAACAAGAACGCCACAAATGTAGATGTAGATGTAGGAACTATGTTGCATTATACGCACATGTACACAACAACTAATAGCAATGACAAGTACGTGATTCCTCGCTAGTGATAAACCTGATTGAAAGCTCGATTGAAGTGTAATTACGTTTTCAACAACACAGTAATAAAATTAATTTCTGCTTGTCAGTTGAGTGAAAATGTGACGAATGATTTGTAATTAAATGTAGGAGTAAATTTCTCTGTTTCTCTGGTAACGGATTCTGATGTCAATTTCCACGCGTCAATGATCCCAATACACATTACATCACAACATCAACACAGAACACAGAAAGGAAACTTATTTTTAGCAATAAAAAAATACATTTCAAGTGGCCAAAATGTAATCAACTGTTTTGGGAGAATGAATTGATAGGTGTGTACACACGAAGTTCATTTTTTCATGTCTTCTTCTTCCCAATGAAATAAAAAAAAATGCGGACGACATAATGCAATGAGAAGAATTGCCATGACGTTGGTTTGACCTGATGTGTGACCTCTAGAATAACCAATGAAAATACGGTTGAAAAGTTATCTAATCGTATGAAAGGCCAATGAAATGATAACATAAAAGTTATCACTAAGTGATACGAAAAATTATCTTATCGTGTAAGGAATAGATATTGCTGCCACATCATAAAAGAAAAATTTTAATATAAATTGTAACAAGCTATTAGGCCTACATCTTTTTATTACCGGGTTTACAAAATTTGTTCAAACAAAATGTGGGTCGGAGGTCGAAATAAAAATAATAATGAAGTCTTTAAAACCTTCCAATCGACCCATTAAAGTATCTGCATCGTTGGTAAAAAGTTGTAATTATCCATTACCATTCAAAAAAAATTATAGCATAATCTGTAACAAGTCATTTATGATGATATCCATTTTTGTACATTCATTTGCACAAACTGAATTTTCCGAAATTGGTTGAAGTAAACCCTTCATTTTAGTTGTACATGTAAAAACAAAAGTAAGATAAATTTATTACAAAGTAAACTTTTGTATGATGATATTGTTTATGACTTTTTCTTCCAAAAAATCTGCACATTTATAGATAAAAGATTTAGCATTATCTGGAATATAAATACAAATATTTTATATGTACATCACCTGTACAATAGATATATGAAATCAAAGAACTTTAGTGCGCACGCTCACATACTCCACGCTTCCACATATTGATAATTCTGTGTTATAGAGGTCCAAGAAAAAGTATCAAAAATTAAAATAGTATGCACACCTCTGACAAAAACACAATCATCACGCAAAAGAGAAACATTCATGTCTATAAAAATGTATGAGGAGTTATACAGACAAATGATAGAAACACTAAGTGATAATTGACGGAAGACCAGTCAAAGGGTTAAAGCGGGTGGACCTAGGGGAGCCTGAAATGTTTCAATCGTTTAAATTTTTTTTTAACATTTGCACATGTTCATGTCGACTTTAACAAATTTTTACCGTTTTCTGCCTATTGGTCATCAAAGATACCGTGTATCCGTATATTACATTGTATTTGGTCTTTTCAGGACTTTATAATGGTGTATTAAATGAGCTCTAATTAACTTTGTATTTGATATAGAATTATTTCAAATGCAAACTTTTGTAATTTAAACATGTGTGAGAGTAAGTATAGACGGTGATAGTAAATTTTAATGGTTTGAACTGAAATACACAGGAGTTCTGCACAGAATAGGCTTAAAGTTTACTCTAGTTTGATCAGTATTAAACACTTCTGGTAAAAAAAAATTGTCGTTTGATTTTCATCGAAAAACTGAAAATAGAAAGAAAACTTGTATATGCAAGATTTATTAAAAGTTTCGAAAAAAAAATCTACGGTCTATTTTTTCTAAATTTAGAATTAAGTGTGTAAAAGTCAATAAAATTGCTGATACTATGCTTTATCCTGCAATGGTGGTATTTACTAGACGAATACGACCCTACGAATATTTTTTTTCGTATTCGTAGGGTAGACTGGTAACCGGTCGGTGATTTTGAACGAAGAAAAGACAAGCGACTGGTTTGAAAGCCTCGAATACTTTGACGTCACAGTGTAAATTCTCTTATGACGTCAGGGATTATACCAAAATGGCCGAAGTTGTTTACTGTCTTCCTGGTCCCGCTTCACAAAGAAAATGCATTTTTAAATAGGGTTTAAATGATTGCAGGATAAAAACAATATACGTACATTGTGGGCAATATAAAATTTATTTGTACTCGCTGCAAAACAGGCGAGAAATGCTCGGTAAACCTCGCATTTCTACCTGTTTCTAAAGCTCGTCAAATAAATTTTATATTTTCCGACAATGTACATATATTGTATATTTATATAACGTCCCTTGCAAGAAATCTGACTTTTACACATTTCATAATTTTTAGATATCATTACAAAAAATGTAGAATAAACGCACCTCTTATAGATAACTGGATGTGGGGTTGTTGTTTTCAAGAAAAAATAAATATTTGTTTGCTATGTGAAAAAAATACAATTTCAAAATTTTATTATACCTATGGCATTGTTTTTTTTTATTTGAGAACTAAAAAGTGAAAAACAGGGTTATATCCCTATATACTAAGTCTACCCCGTTAATAAATACTTTCTATCTTTAAAACTTTAGGAGGAGTTATCCGGACAAATAATATACCTTATATTTTGCATTTAAATGACAAAATTTATCGATACTAGTATGTAGTTTTGTCAAAATTGAAAAAAAACAAAAACAAAAAAAAACTCCAGTAGCATTCACATCTTTGATATATGCATAATCAACCCGCGATAAAATAAAATTCCCATCTTAAGAACCACTGAACGAGTTATCAAGACAAGTGCTGCACAGTACAAGCAATATTATGCATAAAAATAAGAAAGTTCATCAACGTGTATTTTAAAGAAAAAATATGAAAATTATATAGAAATATATCAAGTTGTTGAGTGGTATTTGCCAAAAAATACCGACTGAGAGGCTGGACATATTTCTCGAGCCGTAAGGCGAGGGAAATTTGTGCAGCCTCGAAGTCGGTATTTTTGGCAAATATACAATACATTTTTCGTCATTTTTAATTTGGGATTAAAAAGTCATGATTTTTAAATCCAGGCGAATGTGTTCATGCTACGGTATCGTCGGGCTCTTGAGAATTTCAAAATGAACTATTTGTTTTAGTTAAAAAAAAAACTCAGCTAAAAATATTTCTTAGCGGAAAAAACTAACAATTAACAAATGATTTGCTAATGATCCTCTGTAATTTAATAATACGGAAAAAAACAAAAATGGAAGTGTTTAGTGTTTATGATTAAAATCAGTTTCGCTATCAGAACTATATACCAATGATGACACAAGTTGAAATTGACATCGAATGCACATTTCGCATTATTTCATCTATATTTAAGGGGGGGTTCGATACTTTAGTTGAAAATAGATAAGTTTTCAAATAAATGCGATGTTTTGTTAAAAAATTTAAAAAAAGAAGTAAATTAAGTGAAAAATATTGATAGGTTGATGATCTCGTTTTTGAGATATAAGTGACTAAAAATTTTGCTGGAAACTGAACTCCTCGGATTTTTCTTAGGATCAATATTATCCAGGTTTTACCATGAATGAATGTGACGGAATAAATAAAATCTGATAAAATTTTAACAGAATGCTCATAAAGAAGTATAAAATGAAATTACGAGAAAAAATAAGGGGTCCATTAGCAAAAATTTATAATGCTTTTAAATGGATAAAACCAGAGAATTCCGAAAATCTGACAGAGATCACCGAAACTCTTTAAGGTTAAATCAATACATACTTCTGAGATTGTTGATTTTATTTGTGTATTTTGTTTCACTCGTGGAGGTTGAATAATGCATTGTCAATATAAGGAACGATGCTATATTTAGAACGTGGTATTTTTTAAAAATATTACCTGTGAACGATGCTATTTTTAGAATGTGGTATTTTTTAAAAATACAATGCTGTGATGGCAAATACCAACGGTGAAATATAGGAGAAAATCATGACATTTGTCAAAATATCCAATACGTGTGAACCAATCAAAAGCCTGCATTATTATAAAAGGTGGAATTAAATGTATAATCAATATTATGCATAAAAATGAAAAGGTTCATCAACGTGTAATTTTGACAAAAATTTTAAAAAAAAATCAAAATCCAAATAGAATGCACATTTTTAATATACATGTATCTACAATCAACTTGCTAAAGAAAAACTTCCTTTCTTAAAAACTGTAGAAAGAGATATTCGGATAAATCATGTACCGAATAAGCAATATCACGCGTAAAAATGAAAGTTCATCAAAGTATTTTTTTTACAAAGATATCAAAAATCAAAATCAAAGTACAGTTGGGTGCAGTCATAACCTCTCACCCAAGTTAACTCCAAGTTAACTTAGAAACAATTAAAAGTTAACTTGAAGTTAACTTAGAGCAGATGTAGAACAGTTCTAGAAACGGTCATAACAACGGTCATTTTCTAAGTTAACTTAGAACAGTTCTAAAAGCAGTCAAACGGAAGATTATGACTGCTTTTAGAACAGGTTATGACCGTTTTTAGAACGGTTTTACTCGATGACTGCTTTTAGAACAGTTCTACTCTATGACTGCTTTTAGAACAGTTCTTGACAATGACTGCTTTTAGAACACTTTTCTAGAGCAGCTCTAGAACTGTTCCAGAACAGTTCTAATTTAACTTTGTGAGAGGTTATGACTGCACGCAACTGTAGCTTGGATCTCTTTACTATACGAACAATACGCCTTCAAAATAAAAAAAATCTATCTTAAAAAGGTAGGAGCAGTTTTACGGACAGATAATGTACCCTATAAGCAATATTCTGAATAAAATGACAAAGATCATCAATGTATATTTTAAAAGAATCCAATCCAAATGTATTATAGCATGCATATTTGATATCTGTAAATAAAAGTGCAAAATAAGACATTGCTATTACTGTCCTTTGGGTGGTTTTCTCTTTGACACTTTCCCCGTGTCCATTCTTTTTTAAAAACTATAAGAGGAGTTATCTGGACAAATGATGTATCCTGTTTGTGATGATAGACAGACAGACAGACATACTAGTCAGTTAAAAACTATATACCCTCCGTAACTTCTTTTCATTTTGAATTTTGAACAATCAATGATAAAGGTAAATGAAAAGTGTTGTAATAAAAGTATCAAGTCCGGCTGTTTCGAGTTCACATTGTTGCAGAGTTGTCATTGGGTTTGGGTTCCAAGAGTGAGAGAGTGAGACGAAATTTTTCTGAAATAATCTTTTTTTCGGAGACTCAGAGAGCATTATTAAGGTGGTCGTATCTTGGCATTTTAAACCAATGATACTTTCATTAATATTTTTGGTGGGGTAGATATTTTGAGAGATAATTATTGAAAATGAAATTTGAAATTTAATTTAAAAACGTACTGAACCGGATGAGCGTGAGAGTGTGGTTTTGGGTTGAAAAGTGTGACTCTTACACCCAAAGCGTCATATTGATTACGTTTGTCCTTTGTGACCTGCGATTGTAATATTTCCAGTTATTGCAGGTGCTTCCTGTTATCTTTTCTATTTTTCCTTGGGGGGTGGGGATTTTTAAATTTCAAGAAAAAGTCAAGAATTCTGATCCTTGATATTATTTTGCGTATACTACATGTACATATCTCATTTCTGTGACTAGTCTCATGTTTGTTGTGAATCGGCATATAATGTGAGATCAGTTTGAAATGGTTGATCGGCAATTTAATAAATTCTTGCCATTATCGGCGTAGAAAGGTTTTGAGTTACCGAAAATATCATGAAGAAATTCAGAGAAGTATACTTACATAGACATCGGCGTAAGCAATCTGGAAAAAATAAATATAATAAATTCCGGCATTTTAATCCTCTAATGACAAAGATACAAGACACAAATATTGTATCAGCCAATCAAGGCGCCCCATTACAAACAATACAAATGATTGATTGATTACAATGCATATGGTACAGGGAATCTGTGTAATCAGGGATTACATGTAATCCCTAGAAAATCACGGAATACATGTAATCACTAAACTGCTTGGGGATTATGTGTAATCCCTTAATTTTACCAGTGATTTCATGTAATCCCTGATTTTTCTTGGAATATTTACACGTTTTCCCTGACCTCCAATACTCCAAATAAAATAATATTTTAAGTGGTTTTTATAATTTTTTCATCAAAAAAAATTAACCGTTTATGAGTGCAATATCCATCAAATTTGATAGTTCTGTAATAATAAATACTGTCCATCTTAAAATATCTTTGGGTAATTTAATCTGAAATTAACATAAACTTAAAGAGTATAATTATCCTTTGTTTAACTACGGTAAGTCTAGTTTGAGATCTCCTAAAAAGTTTTAAAACCACTAATTATTAGGATACCGGTAATAGTGGATAAAAGTTTATAATATCATTATGGATCAAAAAGAAATAACTCTTTAAAATCCAAAAGGACAAACAATTATATCTCTGAAAAACAAAAATTGACCTAATCATTTCAAGCATAATTTCTTACAAGAACAAAATACTAAGAAAACCAGGGAAGATTACTTTCTCTTACAAAGGTAAGTCTTTTAATAAGACTGTATTCAGAAACATGTCATTCTCATTTAATGCCACTGAAAAACTAGAAATTTTTAATATTTAAAATTCAATAAGAAGGAAATCCTGCCTGGGTGAGCTTTTCCTCTGAGGCTAATGGGCAAGTTGGAACACAGCTAGAACAAAATGATCCTTTGGTGGTCACCTTTAGAAAAGTTTTTTTTCTGGTGAGATAGCCACCATTGAATTCTATCTGAAAACACATTCAAACGTCGTCTCTGAAACTACTCGGCCCAAAAAAATAAAAATTAATCACAATTTAGTCTTTTGGTGGTCCGCTGCAAACATGTTTTTTTCAGGTTTTGAATTTTTTTCAAGATTTTGTTATGGGAACATAATTTAGCATTACTGTTTATGCGTGTTACTGTTCTTAATTTTCGATTTTAAATTTTGTTCTTAATTTTGTTTTCATTTTTGTTCAAAATTTTCGATTTTTAAACGCAGATATATTTTCTTTTATTTGGGTTGAAAAATATTGATTAATCATTCAAATATTCTTCAGTTATGTTGAATATGCCAATTTTCATCAGAAGATGACTCCCAATTTAACTGAATGCATAACAACGACGATTATTTCACTGTCAGCGAAAACGTGTAAAATGTCGAAAAAATCAGGGATTACATGTAATCCCTAGGATCTTTAGGGATTTCATGTATTCCCTAAATCGGCCAGGGATTACGTGAAATACCTGATTTTGTCAGGGATTACACGTAATCCCTAATTACACAGATTTCTTGTAACATATATAATTGGTATTAAAAGAAGAAAAATACAAAGAAGGCTAATGTAAGGATAAAAGGGGCTATTTAGGCTTCAATCGGAAATGTATGCTAAAATAATATTCGAGGGAATTTCATGTGAAAAAATACAGCATGGCTTTAAATATTGTAAATTGGCCCCGGACTTTCCTTTCATATAAAAAAATACCATGGATTAATAGTTTTACATACGACCATGCAAATGGCACATCACTTGGAACACTACAACTTGAAATTTTCATTGAAATGAAATTTTAGCATTAGTTCAACGTAATTTTTTCAGTTACCGTGAAATACAAGACAATAATTCATTTTGAATTCACGGTATTCATGCAAATAACAAAATACCGAAATAACTGTGAATTAAGTTTCTACATGTATGCGCATTGCGACAAATTATATCTCTTGTGTGCAGATCAATTGAAAATATTTGGTTTCGATAAACCCGAAATATGTGTTAAACTGAAAGAGAATAAGTTACCGAAAGGTCTAAAAGGAAAACCAAATCAGTTAAGGACAGACCTATGCAAGAGGGAGATACTCCTTAGAATTAACAAAATTCACGCTAACAAAATTAAGATGTCTCTGTAAATAAATTTTGATGATTTTTCAATAGGATCTCAAAGTCTCGTCATGTGATAATCGAGACACGATACACAACCATAACGTCAGAGGGTAATGAGGTTCAAATTGTGTCTAAATAACAAAATACCGAAGTTACTGTGAATAAATTTCGGTATATGGCCATTTCGAAAACTTATGTTTTCAGTGCAATTCAAACCAAACCATTTGGAAATTTATTAACCAAAATATATGTCAAAGGTGATATGAAACAACTAAATAGAAAGCCAAAATCAGCTAAGGACAATTCTATGCAGGAGTTAGAGACTCTTTAGTTTTAAAGTTTTTTTTTAATTTCGGTATTTGGTGAGTATCCTAGGGGACTAACAGTCCACCAGCAGAGGCACCGGCCTCTTGGTAGTAAATAATAAAAACCGAAGTTACTGTGCATTTAGTTTCTTCATATGACCATTTCGACAATTTCTGTCTCTTCAGCGGTGATCAAATAAAAACATTAGGAAATTCATAAACCAAAATAATTGAAAGCTGATAGAGAACAAATTACCAATATGATATAAATGGAAAGCCAAAATCAGGACAAAGCTATGAAAGATGGAGTGAACAAAATCTTCTTTCATTTATATATTGTAAGTTTCTAATAAAATCGCTTTTTGGACCAGCACCGAATTCCTGGTTATTAGGTTGGTGAAAAACCTCATAGCCTAATTAACAGTCCAACATGAGGCATCAATCGGGTGAAAATAAATAACAAAATAGCGAATTTACTGTGAATTAAGTCCGTATGTGGCCATTTCGACAAATTATGTCTCTTCCATGCAGATCAAATCAAAACATTTTGAAATCCATAGACCTTTTGAATAAATGTAAAAGCTGATAGAGAACAAATTACCAATAGGGTCTTTTTTTTTAAAAAGATTCTAGTAAACATGAAAGTCCAACAGATGAAATAAAAGGGACAACAGGAAATACCTACAATGGCTGAAAATTATAATTACATGCCGCAATATGCTATGGAACTACACAGAAAAACACAAATAAAACAAACAACGATAAGAACTTCGGACAGCCGGGCTTGGTACCGGCACTAGCAAAAGCCAGTGGTAGGGTTAAACCGGTTTACTGGTACCCAAACATCCCCTTTATCTGTCCCGTTTCCCTATAGTTAAGTAAACATACGAATAAAACCCAATACAAGTAGACTACTAACTCCATGACCAAAATCTTGAAAGGAGAGAATATGACAAAACGTAATTTTGAAAGATGGGTCAAGGGGTGCTCGTCGCTAATTTGCCGATATCCATTTCAAAAATTTATGTTCCTCCAGTGAAGTCATTTAGAGGACAAAAAATCTTAACAAATTAAATTCAAAAATATTATGTTGTGCAATGGCCACAAATTAAGTATAGAACAATATAAAAATTGAATAGTAAGTCACAATTAAAAAGTAAAATAACACAAAAATATACAATTTAAAAAAAACGTCTAAACATGACAAAAGTGGCAGAGATGCGCAATTAACTTTTCCTCCCTGTTGTCATTTTTAGATGTTTTTAATTTATATTTTTTGTGTATTTCCCTTTTTGATGGTGGCGTACTATACCATTTTTTTGGTCCCAAACATATTTAAAAGCTGTTGTAGAATAATTAACTTGAGTAGCCTAAATGTGACACAGACGCCAGCTAAGAACAGAGCTTAACATGTGGATTTGTACAAAAAACTTCTTAATGCTACATTTAAAATGTTTGTAAATGTTAGATTGATATTCAAATAGCATTCTTACCCGAGGAGTATACATAACCACATTCCACAGCAGTAAATAAGATACTCGTCAACACTGTTAAAGAGAGAAACATCGTTATTTACCCTTTCCTTGTTGAATCTAAAAATATTAGAAATTTTATTGCTTGTTGAAATTTATAGCAATTATGACTTGTTCCTTTACGCCTTATTTGAGAAGAAACATGTTATATTATTGAACAACTTCTCAGTAGTTTCTTTGAATTGTGGTTTATAAATCCTAAGCCAACGACCTAAAAAATAGGTACAAAAGAAAAGATTTAAAACGAAACTATACGTGTCGTAATAAGTTAGCAGGATCAACGAATAATTGTTGAAGGCTTTTGATTCGTTGATACAAATTTTCGTGGTTTTTCATAAATAACACAATTTTACAGGTAGTTGAATTTACATGTATTTAAACTTACTAAAATTTATCGTTTTGACTTTCCTTCAAATCAACAAAAATTGGAACCCCCGAAAAATAAAAACTTCACAGTATCTATTTTTCTTATATTTTGTTGACGTGGAAAGTAGAAGTATTTAGTATTATTGTTAATGTTAGCACCATGTTGATATTAGTACATGCAGTTGTTCAGCAATTATTGATGTTTAACTCCAACCTCAGCAATATTTCAGCTGTATCGTGACGAGAACTGTTAAGTATATTGAACATTTATATTAAATATCAAACAAGATGTGTTTGTAAAACACTTTATATGCCCGCAGCACAAATTTTATAAGCTTAATAAATTTGAAAATGGAATCTTAATATTTGGTTAGTCGTCTTTTTTACCATACAAAACATATGAAAATGGAATTTAAAATTTTAACCTCTGTGACCTTGACCTTAAATCTGACAGACAGACAGGACAAAACAATATACCCCCGCGATCCTCGATCTGGGGGCATCAAACTGTCAATTTAAAACCATAAAGCTTTATAGAAGTAAAACAAATGTGTAAAATATTAAAAATATTAAAAATATAATAGTAGAAATGTCACAAAGTGTTACAATAGTAGAAACTTTAGGATAAATATATTTAAGGTAGTTCGAGCCTAATAAAAATATCAGTCAGAATTTTGTTTTTCATTTAAGATATTTTGTAGGTCTTAGTCCATTGTTTAAAAAAATGAAATAAAAAGATATGTCAACGATCACCTTTTCCTGTTATCAGTCTTTGAAAATCAGGGCAAATTCAGTATTTTCATCGAAAGAGAACATGCTTATTGTTTAGCTTTCATATGGAATAAATATCAGATAGATTTTTTTTCATTTTTTGATATTTCAGAGATATACACGTCAGCATTATGTTGAGCTTAAAAATCTATATTTCACCGTTTGATTAAAATAAATATTTTATATAATTTACGAAATAGACAATATTTACGGGAAAGGGGAGCTAATTCGCGGGAAAGTGTGTGACAATCTATTATGACGTGAGGCCAAATAAGGAATATTCCGGCTTGTGGAATTGACTTGTGTTTCGCACATGCGCCAATCGAATGTGCCATATATTAGTGTCGATCTACCATAAATCTTACTTAACAAATTGATACCTTTTCAAAATTGATCGAATTTGCCACCAGAAACGTTTGTTAATAGGTCTTTAAGACAATTAGCAGAATAAAGAATCACGCCTGATATCGGCATCATCTGCACAATCAATTAAAAAATGTTGGATTGTATAAGGACAATTACATCGAATACATTCTGGTTGGTGATCACTGTTTAGTATTGAACTATGTACTGTTCTAGTGTGTCCTTTACGACATCGGACCAACACCACCTGTTCCCTACAGTTTTTACCGTAAGAACCAACTGGTTTACCGACGTCTGACTGTATTCCATGCATTTTATTATTTATTTGCAGATCTCATTTGGTCTGCCATAAGCAACCTTCGCGAGAAGACCAGTTCGAGCTTATCCTTTCCTTTTTTTGTTGATTGACTTAGTGATTAGTTAGAGTTTAATGTCCTGTTAGCAATGTGTCAAATAAGTTAATCAATTCAGAAAAAAAGATTGTTAGTAAAAAACAAAGAAAGAAAGGTGAAAGGGACAATCTTGTCAAGGAGTTTTAATGACCACTGTAAAAGTGGAGCAAGGGGTAGGGGCAGGGAATTTAGCCTTCAATACGATTCCCTGCGTGCGAATCTGCAGTCCTGTAAAAAATATAGAATGGGTCTTTATACTGCATGGAGCGTTGCGTTTCTCCTCAGAGTTTGGATACTAAGGTTCGAGGTCAGGCTTTCTGTATTGTGAACTGATCTCGCATTTTCCTATCTACTTCATGAGGACTCACCGGCAACTATCAATTGTTGGGTCGATTTTTTTGAGTTAACAGTACTAGTGCTTTAGCTTCATAGCGGCCTTATCTACTTTTGTTTAGTTGTATAATGTCTGACGTGTAGTCCTAATTGTTTTGTATAGGGTCGTCTTGTACGTCTAGCCTTGTGTTGCCTCTATATAGTCATGTTGGGGATTTTGGATGTTCCTTTTCTTCTTTTAATTCCCTTTTGCCTGTGTATTCAGTTTCTGTGCTGGCGTATCTCAAAGAACCTCACCAAATTTTGGTCTAAATATCTTTTTTCGGTTGTGTTTATTTTTTTATTGAGATATTCAAGAATTCCATTTTGAACACTTTTGCATTTTTTCTTCATCATTTTGTTTGTCATGAAAAGCACTGAGATTTTCTTATCAGAAAAAAAATCAATGCATTTAACGGCCAAAAGTCAGAATTTGAATACGATTTTTTGAAGTTTATAGGAGTGTAAAAGCTCGGACAGTGTGCGCGCTTTCATGTGAAAAATAGGTAACCAGTCCACGCTTTTACACGACACATTAAAACCCCAAACTACTTTAATTACATTCCGGAATAGAACGCAATATTATTCACTCAAGACTGTGAAAAGTTCACCATTTTCTTATCTACATTGCTGGGCTGTTTTTGTATTAATTTGTCGTTACCAAGGGCGCAGTGACGGAAGTGATCGGAAGTACTATTGATTGTTAAGGGCTTAGTGACGGAAGTGATCAGAAGTACTATTGATTGTTAAGGGCGCGGTGACGGAAGTGATCGGAAGTACTATTGACTTATGAAATACCCCGAATTCAGAATAAGAAAATTAACGGTTTAAGAAACGTGGATATTTTTGTATTTTGAAAACACTGGGTCGATGCCAATACTGGTGCTCACAAAGACGCCGAGGGTATTAAAAGCCAAGAAGGCAGACTTGTGCGACATGAATTATTTTTTTGCATTTTACAGAAATGTTTTTTATAAAAATTCTAACCATTTAAAAATACTGAGGCTTTATTCTGCGTATTACCCTCGGTGGATGTCCTGTGTACTAGATTTTGCCTCTTATTTCGATATTTGTGGGCATCAGTACTTCCAAAGGATAACAGTAAACACCTACAATGACAGAAAACAACAATCACATGCTACAATGGCAGAAAACAACAATCACATGCTACAACGGTAGAAAACAACAATCACATGCTACAATGGCATAAAACAACAATCACATGCTTCAATGGCAGAAAACAACAATCACATGCTACAATGGCAGAAAACAGCAATCACATGCTACAATGGCAGAAAACAACAATCACATGCTACAATGACAGAAAACAACAATCACATACTACAATGGCAGAAAACAACAATCACATGCCACCATGGCAGAAAACAACATTCACATGCTACATACAACCGAACTGTACCAGGAAAACACAAATGAAATAACGATAGGAACTCGGGTTAGCCGGACAATTAAGGTACCGGTGTCATATAGCCATTTTTCCCCATGCTAGTATTTCCGGGGGAAATTCTGGACATTGTTACAATGTATTTTGCCTCAAGGCCGGTCACATCAAATATATTTGTCCAGGTGAATTTAATTAAGTTGATCAGAATATCAACAAGTGATATACATGTCACTTAAAACAACAAACATAAAATCAATTATACAAGATATACCCCATTACACCATATTCAATTCTGAAGCTTACAATAGTGTCTAATCATATTACAGGTAAACAACTGACAGGCCTCTCATTACAGGTAAATCAAGACAATTACCGTATTGATTTAATAGTATACATGTCAATTATCATCAAAATAATAAAAAATTGGTTGAACAACTAAACTGGAAGCTTTTAATTTAATATTAAATTGTGCAGATTTATCATAGTTCACAATGGTAGAAACATCCTCTGACAAGCCTGTTGGAGTTATCGAACCTGATATTCCACTAGAGGCGCGAAACGCTGATATCGTCAATTCAAAGGCTGCTTTAAGTAATAAACAATGAATACTTTTACAAAAAAACTGGCATGCCCCTACCTCCCATATAGCCCAATGGTAAAAAAAAAATTGGTTTACAAATGATACTGCAGTACAACTATTGCACATTTGTATTTTTACCTTACATTTTTGTCTGGCTTTCAAATGTTATTATATTTGTTTCCTGTTACCTGAACAATGCATTATGTCTATAAATGCGGATATTACAGAAACCAAAAACAGAAATATTATCGACAACAGTGCAGGTTTTACTGGAATCCGTAAACGTTTTTATTTTTTCCCGTCATTGGTTTAATTAGTTTTTGTATGATAATTCCGGCCTGCTTGCCTCACATGTTTTTTTAAGGACATTTGTCACAATTCACATGTTGGGAAACTTTTGGCACCAAAGCGTAATTTTTTAGTCTTTGTACTTTTCATTTGATACGTAAGAAGTATTTATGTCAATGCATTTGCATATTTTCTTCGCCTTTACATCTCCATCTCCTGTGTGAACACTGCGTAGTGAATATTGTTAATATTTTCTATTTTGTCATTTATAAACAAAGGGTTTATTCATATTTGACCTCTAGTGAAGTCTTTATAGCATTAATTCAGTCCTGAAAATACGATTTTTATTGGTGTAGAGGGGTCAGTTTCCTCGATTTTTTGAACGTCCTAAATATTAACCTTTATATCACAGTGCTTCATGTGTCAATTGAATTGTCGAATTCAACCACAAACTACGATGTAATGATAATCGAAAATAGATATTTTTGAGTGTACAGTACAGTCATTCATTATACTTTAAGAGTGTTTTTATGGGATTTTGAGACATTTGACAATTTATTGGTAATAATTAAAAATTATTTCATCACTATACAAACACTTGCATGAATGTACAATGTATTTTGGTAGTCTTTAGAACATTGTATTTTGCTTACTTACTATGTACTGTATGAAGTAGTTGCTAGATTTTTTCATGTTTTCTTGATA
>MJUU01054119.1:7758-20352 GCA_002080025.1 Modiolus philippinarum | reverse complement strand
CGGATACCTTTTTTGGAAGGGACCATCTAAGGACCATTGTGACTAAGTTTGGTTATAATTGGACTAGTAGTTTCTTATAAGAAGAACTTTGAATGTCTTTTCCATAGGGTCCAATGTTAAAACTATGTTCCCCGCTGGCGGCCATCTTGGATTAGGTATGGACCTGCCGGATACCTTTTTTGGAAGGGACCATCTAAGGACCATTGTGACAAGGTATGGTTATAATTGGACTGGTAGTTTCTGAGAAGATCTTTGAATGTGTTCACCCATAGGGTCCAATGTTAAAACTATGTTCCCCGCTGGCGGCCATCTTGGATGAGGTACGGACCTGCCGGATACCTTTTTTAAAGGGGACCACCCAAGGACTATTGTGACCAAATTTGGTTCCAACTGGCCCAGTGGTTTCAGAGGAGAAGATCTTTCAATGAAAAGTTTATGCCGGACAGACGGGCTACGGACACCGGACGCCAAGTGATGGCAAAAGCTCACTCTGGCATAGCCAGGTGAGCTAAAAATGAACAAGAGGCTCTCAAGAGCCTGTATCGCTCACCTGGTCCTTAATTAACATAGACATTTTATGTTAAAGAGCCCATATATATAGTTAAAATATAAATCCAATGTCCCTTATTAGTTAAAGGAGAGAAATAGGCCTCTGTTAGTGTTTTCCATGGGGTCCAATGTTAAACTATGTTCCCTGCTGGCAGTAATCTTGGATAAAGTGTGAACCTAAAAAAAATATTTTTCTTTTCAGGGGTCCACATAAAGACTATTTTGACCAAGTTTGGTTCCATAAGCTAAGTAGTTTAAGAGGAGATCTTTGAGTGTGTTTTCCCATAGGGTCCAATGTAAAAACTAAGATCCCCGCTGGCCGCCATGTTTGATATCGCGCTGACCTGAAAAACACCTTTTTGCAAGGAACCATTCATTAACTATTGTGGCCAAGTTTTGTTCCAATTGGCTCAGTAGTTTCAGAGAAGAAGATTTTTGAAAGTGTTTTCCCATATGGTCCAATGTTAAAACTGTTTTCCCCACTGGTGGCCATCTTGGAAATTGCGCGATCATGAAAAACACCTTTTTTGTAAGGGACCACCAAAGGACTTTTGTGGCCAAGTTTGATACCAATTGGCTCAGTAGTTTCAGAAAAGAAGATCTTTGAAAATGTTTTCCCATAGGGTCCAATGTTAAAACTATGTTCCCCACTGGCGGCCATCTTGGAAATTGAGCGGACCTAAAAAAAACACCTTTTTTGTAAGGGACCACCCAAGGACTATTGTGGGCAAGTTTGGTTGCAATTGGCTCAGTAGTTTCAGAGAAAAAGACCTTTGAAAGTGTTTTCCCATAGGTTCCAATGTTAAAACTATGTTTCCCGCTGGCCGCCATCTTGGATATCGTGTGAACCTAAAAAACAAATTTTTTGTAAGGGACCACCGAAGGACTATTGTGGTTAAGTTTGGTTGCAATTGGCTCAGTAGTTTCAGAGAAGAAGACCTTTGAAAGTGTTTTCCCATAGGGTCCAATGTTAAAACTATGTTTCCAGCTGGCGGCCATTTTGAAAATGGTGCGAACCTAAAAAACATCTTTTTTGTAAGGGACCACCGAAGGACTATTGTGGGCAAGTTTGGTTGCAATTGGCCCAGTAGTTTCAGAGGAGAAGATCTTTGAATGAAAAGTTTACGACGGACGGACGGACGACGGACGACAGACGACGGACACAAAGTGATGGCAAAAGCTCACCCTGGCATAGCCAGATGAGCTAAAAATGCAAGACGGGTTTACAGATTTTCTTCAAATTGCACAGTAGGTAGATCTCATCATGCTGATCATTTTTATACCGTCAGATTTTTGATATCTGCAACAGTTTTCGAGTTATAAGCCAAAATTGCAATTTACACCTATGTTCTATTTTAGCCACAGCAGCCATGTTGGTTTTCCAATCTGCATCAAAATCACAAACTTTAGTCTCCTAATGCATAGGAAAATGTGTTTCAAGTTTGGTTTCATTTGACCCAGTGGATTCAGAGAAGAAGATTAAAATGTTAAAGTTCACGGATGAATAACAGACGCCGGACAGACAACGGACGCCAAGTGATGACAAAAGCTCACATGGCCTTTGGCCAGGAGAGCTAAAAATTGTTTTCCCCCTGGATTTTAAGGTCAAAAAGACCCTGCAGATTATACAAAAATGCAGATAATACATGGCTTTTTACAGTAATTCTTGGCACATTAAGGAGGCTGCCACTTTTGAATGAAAGTAATGAGAAATAGATTTGCAATTGCAAGCAATAGCCAATGTTACCCCCAGACAACTAATTTGATGATGCCATCTCTTTCACAGCCTCAAAATATACCTTGAAATCAATTTTCATTAAAATTAGATAAAGTTGAAATTTTTATGTACTCTGGCAACCATCTTCAATCATTTTGAAAAAAATCTTCGCATAAATTCCTTCCTCTCATCTTAATGAACATTTATATAAAATACGAATAAGTTCAGCAATGCAGTTGCTGACATATTGAAACATTAATTTTTTAACGTAAAATGGTGGCCATCTTGAAAATGGCAGCCATTTTGAGAATTTCAACCACACAATATATAACTTCAGATGGTGGTCTATCTGTGTGCAAAGATTGAAATTATTTCTTTCAGCCGTTTCATAATAATCGCTCCAAAAAAATTCATTGATAGAAAAAAAAAGAAGAATAAAACTTAGAATTACATATGTTATCCCAAACTTCGTTTGTGGTGAAATAATTACATAAAAGTGGTCCAAGTTAGTAGGACTTGACAAAACTTTGACAATAAACAAGAAGAAATAATACATGTAAGTTCATAAATTTGATTTTGAGATACAAGCAATTAAAAATTTTCAGGAAATTTCCATTATCTAGGTTTATTATAGGCTCTGTATAGAAACTTGTAAGTTTTGAAGACTTGAAAATTGAGTGAAGATTAATGTCCATTTCCTGTTTTTTTTTTTCAGGAATTCCTTAAGGTTCCGCTAAAGTCAAATCGATCATTGACAATCTTCAAACTTCTTTTTCAAATTATTGAAATAATGGCTCATACCTTATTATACATCAAAATGTTTGTGATGACAATATCAATTCATACAAATGAATTTCAAGCACATTTGAAAGTCAACAAGAGAGAAAACTGTCAAAAATATGCAGTAGTCTTTAGAAAAATCCAACACTTTCCTATCCCAAAATAGCCTGAAATAAATGAAATAAAATTAAGATGATGTTGATATCTAGTGCAAGCTAGCATTAATTTATATATATTTATGCAACATAAAGGTTATATCAAGTGATTAAAGTTGCAGGTTAAATAAATGGAAAAATGGAAGCATGCATTTTTGCCATGGAACTACTTTTTCATCAAAAAGTATGGAGGTCAATTTAGGATATTATCAGTACATGTAACACATAATAATATCTAAGGTAAATGCAATAGAAATGAATTGAAGTACTCTTTAATAATAAAATTTTCCCTTGTTACTCCATTATGTACAATATTTTGTGGAAAGGGAGGCAATTCAACAATAACTTGACCATTTCCCATCATTGTTTCTTTTAAGGGAAAAAGTTTTTTTGTAATTATCCTCAGAAATACTAATAAATAAAACATCTAAATTTAATGGTTAGAAGTTAATGAATTATAAGAAAGGTATTTTAATTACTTATAGTATTGGATTTCTTGTATACAATCTTGGAGCATGCCATATAGTTTTAGTGGGAAAAAAATTGATATGGCACGTGAACCTGCTTTTATTGTTAATCTTTTTTATTCTACTAGGTATAAACCTTAGGACTGTTCAATAAGTAATTGTGTGTGAATGGAGGAGGGGGGTTCAGAAGGCACTTAAAGATAGGTTGTGGGTACAGTACACAAAGAGACATACCATAACAAATCACTTTGGGAGACATAAATTTTAATCCTTTAGACGTAAAATTACAGACATAGACCTAAAACATAGTGGGGATGATTAAATTTTATTACCTGTTTTACCTGTAATTTCTTTGAAGTGTACTTGCTAGATTAAATTTTTACCTGTAAAACAGGTAATTTCCTGACAAAACTTGAGTTTTACTGCCCAAATTAAAAATTTTAAAAGGTAACAATTAATCCCCATCACTTTCCTAGACATCCCCACTATCATTGTCATTAGCGGTCCATACAAACACCCAAGAATACCCAAACATATCAATATATGATTTCAAATGCAATAAAATAAGGAGACAGATTTATATAAGCTGATTTCAGCTTGTTTCTGAATCCTATAATTTGCTGTTATGCTTATTATGTATGATGTATGCTTGTATATGTGTCATGAATTTAAATAAAAATATGTTTAAACTAAATACAATAAAATACAATAGAACTAGTTGAAAAAAATGAAATACGTTAGAAAAAAAACATTAAAAGCAAGGGATTATCCAAGTATGACATAAATCACAATGACGGGACGTGCATGAAATTTTCCGAATTACGGTTGGACGAATGCATTTTATTACTTTTTACTCAAAAATATTTAAAAACCGCGAGGAAAATACTTTAGTTTTGAGAAATAAAAGACTTCTACGGAAAAAAAAAGAATGATAGAAGGAAAGAAAGCAATAAAGTTAAAAATAATTTCAGTTAATCCCTTAAAAATAATCGAAACATATATTTTACAATATAGATACTCTGTACATTTTATGTTAAATACAATAAAATCTAACAAAACTAACTTATCAAACTGGTGAATTTAATTATTATTTTAATTAACCACAGTTATTTCTACCCATTACAAATAGTGAAAGTCGTATCCTGCAATTGTATAAAGAACATTGCGCTTGTTTGTTATCCTTTAAAGATAATACAAATGCAAACCTGTTAATTATAAATTAGAATAACAAAACTGTAATTAATGGTAAATGCAGACTATGACAGAAAACATAGAGAATAGTAAAAATAGATCTAAGATGAGAATTGTTGTTGATAGCGCATGTTTTTAAGACTAGATGAAAGTTCAAAGAATATTAAGAATGAAGCCATTTTACTCAATTTTTTTAACGTGGGTATAAATATTCCCCTTTTCAACATTGCATCAAATACCAAAATTGATTTTGAAATAATTTCAACAGTATCTATTATATCAAAACGAAGCACGCCTTCAACTATTCGCTGAGCTTTGATAGACTTAGTCAGGTTTGTATACAGATAAGTCCAATTAGAGCAAAAAGGGAGGGAATATGAAGTAATTGTAATGAGGCAAACTATATAAAGTAAGATAAAACAAAGTAAATAGGCTCATGTTCTTCTTCATCTCGACTTCACGCAATATATACAGGGTCTTTGATGAGCATTATGAAGTAATGATAGATGTTTGATTATCAATATGGGTATATTGTTGTTTGCAATAAGTTATGTTTGATGTGCAATAAGTTATATTTGATGTTCAATAAGTAATGTTGAAGTACACATAATAATACAGTATGCTAGATGTGCAATAATCAATATTGATCGATTGTTGTTTGCAATGGGTAACGTTTGACATGCAGTAAATAATATTTTGATGTGCAATAAGTAATTTTCAATGAACAACAGGTCAAGTTAACATGCAGTTCATTTAGAAGAACGGCAGATACATCAAAAGTGCACCGGGACATTCACCAGTTTTAATTGATTCTCAATAGCATAGAAACAAAGACATTCAATTGTGCAATGGCCAAATTCAGCATTAAAATTGATATTTTTGTGTACCTATATTTAAGAAGTAATTCATGGATGTCATAAATGTGTTGGAGATTTACACATGGGCTGACCGTTATATTCGAATTTTACCCCGAGAGAATTAACAAATATAACGGTCAGCCCATGTGTAAATCTCCAACACATTTATGGCATCCATGAATTATTTCGATTCTAATAGGACAACTATGGTAAATCATGATGTGAAGCGAGTTTGAATATCAGCTGTTCCTTTTCAATCCCCATAACCAAACAAAGATGTATATTGCCTTAATAGGAAAAAACTCAATAAAGTTATTGAATCAAGATATTTCATGAAACATTTGTGAATTTTTAATTTGATGAATACTTGAATATATATTATATTTATAATATGAGTGTCTCTGTAAAATAATTATAACAACACTAAAACGTAAATTGATGTTAAATTTACAGCAAATTAAAAACCTGAGCAATTATATTTATAATATGTATACACAACATGAACACAATGTCATTTCACTCGATCCATCATGGCCGTTCAACGTTAAACACAGACAAAAGCTGAAGTGAAAATAGTGTTTTGTGTAAAAACTAAACGAGAAAAAACGAAACATTTGGTTTCAAATAATCCTAAAGGAACATGCAAGTTGTCATTTTGTTATTCCGACGCATTACTCCTTGTTGACTAAGTTGAAGGTGAAAGAGGCACCAGTGATGTTTGCATTTGTAAAGATGTTCATGTCGGAGAGTGGGTTTCTTGCAACAGAGAGTTGGTGAACCTGAGACAACTGAACGGTCGAGTTTACAGGAATACATTCACTGATGAATCTAGAAGGGTTGGCAAGTAAATCATTTACATTAGTAGTACCAAAATGCTGTAGTTTATGTGAAAGCTGGCGTCTGTCGTTGTCTGATGGCCCTTCAATGTAACGTGCCAGAGATTTAACATTTCGGTGTCCAGTAATTGACATTATAGATAGCAGGTATACCCCTGACTTTTTTATTCCTGTTGCAACGGTTGCCTTTCTACTGTGATTTGTATAGCGTTTTGAAAGCCCAGCTTCCTTTGATATCCTAGCCATCATTTGTGACAGTTTGTTTTTCCCCAAAGGTTGTGCAGCATACCAACAGTCTTGCTTTGGATATATAAGTAGCTGTTGGAAAAATGACTGGCACTTGTCACTTAACTTTGAAAGATACATATCAAGACTCTTAATGGGGCATGTCTTGCCTCCATTCCCATACATCCTAACATCCTGTTCATTTTCTCTACTGTCTAGGCCATGGCATGTTTTATTAGATTAGTTATAGCTCATTCTATAGTATTCACATCCAACATCATTGACATGTTTAATGTAGGAGCTTTTTGTCAAGTCATGTAACCCTTCCTGACCCCTGCGACCAAAATTTAAGAGCATGTCCCAAAAAACTTATCTAAATTAAACACCCAACTCGAATACAATTTTTTAATGTCTCCCTCTGAAACAGCCTTTTTGTGAATGGTTACATCTCGCCCTTCCTTTTTCAAGATTTTGACCAAACCTTGCATCACATGATTTGATATCATAAACTCCCCGTCTTGCATGAGGCTTATTTTTCCATTATATGGCAGACTTGTCAAATGCCTTGATGTTGCAGCTCTTATGCCAATCAATGCAGACTTTGAATATTCTGTTCCTTTTTTTGTTTGAAGACTTGCATAAATTAAACGTTCATTCAGTGTTGTAACATCAAGCTGTTCAAATTCAATGTTGAAATTGTTATTTTTCAACCAACCTGCAGAAATAAGGACAATTTATGTTAAATGACACAAAAGTACATATTTCTACAGTCGAATCTGATAAAACAGCCTTCTTGAAATTTCGCCCATGTGATGTTATTTTCGTTTCATGGACAAAATTACTAAATTGGGCGTATTCAGGGACATTCATTTACAGAGATTAACAACTCGATATATAATCTCTCGATTTATCACGTCCACAAAAGAAAAACGCTCCAACTCAAAAATGAATAAAGATATCGAAATAAAATTTTCAATTAGCGAAACGAGAAAGTTATATCTATTTAAAAAAATTCTACTTCGTATCTGTAATAGTGTTTGACATTCTACGCTGTATAAAAACCCAAAATAACAGAATTTCTCAAATTAAACCAATAACTTGAATTCAATGTGTAGACTATAAAAAAGCTATTTTTAAAGATATCGACAAAAATAATTCTAATAAGGGATGTTGGAATCATTTTGAGTCTACTGAGATATTCCTTTTCTTATTTTCTATGATAAAAATTGTAGGAGGACCGTATTGCAAAAATAATGTATGCATTTGTGATCGGTTGTAGTTAATGTTTATGTCATAACTGAAGGCAGTTTCTATTAATCTCTGTGTTTAAATGTCTCCGATCTCTGACATAATGTGTACTGTTGTTGAAATTTATGAAATCGAACAATTTTACCCTGGAATTTGTTGGAAATTTTTTAATGTGGTGCCAAAAAAAATTGAGCATGCTGCATATCACACAACAGTCATACTATAAAAAAAAGGGGGGGGGGGGGGNTGGCAGACTTGTCAAATGCCTTGATATTGCAGCTCTTATGCCAATCAATGCAGACTTTGAATATTCTGTTCCTTTTTTTGTTTGAAGACTTGCATAAATTAAACGTTCATTCAGTGTTGTAACATCAAGCTGTTCAAATTCAATGTTGAAGAAATTTCAAAATTTTAGAATTCTAACTTGGCAACCATAATGGCTAGCCATGTGTAAATCTACAATAACATAATGAGCAACTTCACAACAGTCTTTATGCTGAAGTTGACGACATCATAATATGTTTTGTGCACAAAAACGTCAGTAAATCTGAAGAAATGGCCATTGTTACCATGTACACTATAGGTCCGCACAGATCATGAAATGTCATATTAGAATGGAAATAATTTATGTTCGCCAGTGGTTTATAGTTGGTTTACATATTGGTGTCTATTATTTTCGATTATTTTACCCTTCGCTCCGCTACACTACTCTGGGTGAAATATTAACGAAAATAATGGCCACCGATATGCAATTCTCCAACAAACCACCGGTGCCCATGAATTCTGAAAAATAATGGCCACCAATATGTAAATCTCCAACAAACCACAGGTGTTCAACTTCATGAATTATTGCTTAAATGTCCTTAATACATGTATATCTGTTTTTATTTAAATTTGAATCAATTCCAGTTTTCCTGTTGCAGTTACATTTGTCATGCATCAAGCTTATGCTCCCAGAACACCCGAATACACTTTATTGGTGGGGAGTGGGGTTACAAGTTAACTGATGGTTGAAGATTGTATATTTTTATATATTATTTTGTAATATTCATTTATTTTTTGTTTTTTTGTTTTTTGTTTGTTTAATGTCAAAATATATCTTCCTCTTTTAGATGTATATTTTTTTACCATAATCTATCATGTCTATGCAAAAACATACATTTATGTAGTGTAAAATAAGAATAGAAATAGTTCATGTCCCTGGTAGTTTGTAGTGGATTTAAATATATGGGTTTTACTAATGCTACATTTTGGTTAAAATATTAATGTAAATAATGAGCACCCATATGTATATCTGCAACAAACCACGACTGGTCATGAAGTATTTCCCAACTTAAGAATGCAAGGTTGTCCTGAAATCTAGATTTTGTTTTTAGGATGTGGGGTATTGGCATCAAGTTTTGTTTTACACAGAATAGTGCCCAATAGCAGGTTTTTACTAAATATGCCCCTTCAACAGATTTTGAAATGATGAATATATTATGATTTTAGAAATGTATAAATCATTGTCCAATGGCATGTTATGTGAAATAGGGGGAGGTCTATTGTAGATTTGATGGTCCAAAAATACAGTTTATAGGTACCTGTAATTGGACATTTTATATTTTTTTGACTGTCAAACCAAAATTGATGATGTAATTGGATATTTTATGTATGATTAACTGTCAAATCAAGATTGATGCCCCCCCCCCCAACACACACATTCACATTATTTTATACTGTACTTTTGATTCTAATGCTGTCGGACTCGACAGGGAACCTAGATAGTATAACCGATTGTCAGTTTTGACCAATCAAATGATCTGTTACATAAATGTTGCATTAGAATTATACAACGCTAATGCTCAAGGTAAAATTCTAATATAATGGTCTGCCCATGTGTAAATATCTTAACAATTTATGGCATCCATGAATAAGTTCTTAATTAAAAGCCTAAAACGGAAAAATATTTTGATTTTTTTTTTTTTACACATTGATAGGTAAGGAAGTAATTACTATGACACACTTTGTCCCACAATTTCATTAAAATCTATTGATATATGACACAACTTTTATTTTTTCCTATGTATGCAAGCTGTCACAAAAAAAGTCAAAATATTGGTAATATCACAAGCTTTTTCTATAAACAGTTTATCGACCTATTGATTTTTTACTAAAATTTTGGAGTCCACAATCAAGAATATCCTAGATTTTCATGGTTTTTTTCACCCGCCTCTAAAACTTTTATTTTGAATATTTAGCAATTTGGGTACATTTCTTTTATGATGACAATTTTTCACAACATTTGCTAAAAAATACAAAAAAAAAAAAATCTGCCCACCAACCCCTAATTTTGAGAAAATAATAAAACTAGGAATTTATAATGGCTCAATTTGAATTTTAAAAATCTATCTTTTATTTTGTTAGCTACAAAACTACCTTTATTATTTTTGAAGGTATGAAGATTCTGCATCATTAATGTATTTGAAATAATGAACAGAATACTTGAGTTTGCTACATGAACTTGATTTTCAATCCTGAATAATTCTTTAATTTTTATTATTTAAATGGCAATTAGTTTACAGATAAAATGTAATTTTTCCAGTCCCCATGAATGTGACTATGTCATTCTGAAAATTTGGTTTTATATCTCCTTTATCAAATAGTAACCCCAACATTCTTCTAAATCTTCACATATGGTTTGTTTTTAAACAAGAGGCTCTCAAGAGCCTGCATCGCTCACCTGGCCCTTGATTAACATAGACATTTTATGTTAAAGAGCCCTTATATATAATTAAACAATAAATCCAATATCCCCAATTAGTTAAAGGGGAGAAGACCTGTTAGTATTTCCCATGGGGGTCCAATGTTAAACCAAGTTCCCCGCTGGCTGCCATGTTGGATATCGCGCTGACCTGAAAAACACCTTTTTGCAAGGGACCACTCAATGACTATTGTGGCCAAGTTTGGTATCAATTGGCTGAGTAGTTTCAGAGTAGAAGATATTTGAATGCGTTTTCCCATAGGGTCCAATGTTAAAACTATGTTCCCCACTGGCGGCCATGTTGGATATAGTGTGATCCTGAAAAACCCCTTTTTTGCAAGAGACCACCTAAGGACTATTGTGGCCAAGTATGGTTCCAATTGGCTCAGTAGTTTCAGAGAAGATCTTAGTGTTTTCCCATAGGGTCAAATGTTAAAACTATGTTTCCCCCTGGCGGCCATCTTGAATATCGTGCCGACCTGAAAAACACCTTTCTTGCAAAGGACCACCTAACGACTATTGTGGCCATGTTTGGTTCCAATTGGCCCAGTAGTTTCAGAAAAGATCTTTGAATGTAATTTTCCTATAGGATTCAATGTTAAAACTGTGTCACCTGTGTCACCCTCTGACGACCATGTTGATTGTAGCGCAATCCTGAAAAACACCTTTTTTGTAAGGGACAACCTAAAGACTATTGTGGCCAAGTTTGGTACCAATTGGCTCAGTAGTTTCAGAGAAGAAGATCTTTGAAAATGTTTCCCATAGGGTCCAATGTTAAAACTATGTTCCCTGCTGGCGACCATCTTGGATGACCTACAGACCGGAGCGACACGATTTTTAAGGAGACCACCCATGGACTATTGTGGCCAAGTTTGGTTTCAATTGGCCCGGTAGTTTCAGAAGATCTTTGAATGAAAAGTTTACGGACGGAGAGACGGACGACGGACTCAAAGTGATTGCAAAAGCTCACCCTGCCATAGCCAGGTGAGCTAAAAAATTGAAAATGTTCAAAAATCTCAAAACTATGAGAGTAATGGGCAACTTACGGGACTTCTGTTTTGTATCTAAATATGACAAGTTTTTTCCATCCTGTAGTTGCACAAAACAACTGCAAGCACAGTAAAATAAAAGAATTTCACTGAAGAAATTATAGTGTCTAACTAATATCGATTAAATATTGAGCTTCATCCTTACTAATATAGAACATGATTTTTTATTTTTATTATTTTTTTTTTTTTTTAATTGACAAATAGAGTCAGGCCGGAATTGAAAGAAGGAGGCAAGATAGGACAGTTGGGCAGACAACATTTATAGAAGATGTTGTCATTTATCCTACCCTGAAAGAGTTTGGACTTAGTTTTGTTTTTCAATTTATACATTACCTGCATTTTCTTACCACTTTCTGGTTAAAGAATATGCCCTTTCAGCAAACTCAACCTGGTTTGTAATTTATGTAACCTGATATCAAAATACATTGCAACCTAGATTTCAGGACAAACCGGCTTATATATTTTAAGTCCAAGAAAGCTAAATAAGCTAAATGTTTTGAGAGATTTACACATGGCTTTACAAATTCTCTCAGATCAAATCAAAATTTTACTTGTTGCCTTTACTTTGTGTTTGATAAAATCCTGTTAGTATAATTGGTAATACATTGTTAATATGAACAAAGATTGGGGTTCGAATCCTCAACAGGATATGAAATAACATGTTGGCAACAAATAGAACTACTGATGGTAAAATTTCAGTATAATATTGAAGACATGTGCAAATTTCCAAAACATTTATGCAGTACATATATCTTTCTAAATATATTTCTGGAACAA
>MJUU01054117.1:24773-36362 GCA_002080025.1 Modiolus philippinarum | reverse complement strand
ATATAAAGGTCATTAAAAAACTGGACAATAGGGTCAAAAAGCAATTCGACTTATGTTAAGAAACTACTTTTGCTCTTGTATCAACAAATATGAGCGTTTATATCTATTATATGAAGTGTTGCTTTTCTTCACATAGTTTTTCTACTTAATGGCCTTCCGTATTATGAATTGGCAACACCGCATAGTCAGTGCATTTCCCTTTCAACCACCGAGGACGAGCCGAGCAGCTATGTTTGATTGAATAATGTTTTACCCCAACTTCAGCAATATTTCAGCTATATCGTGGCAAGAACTATCAAGTATTTGAACAATTATATTAAATATTAAAATTATCAATTTAAAACCATAAAGCTTTATACGAGTAAAAGCAAATGTGTAAAATATTCAAAACATAATAGAAGAAAAGTCAGTTTTACTGTTGCAAATTAGAAACTTAAAGACAAATCAATTTAAATCTAAAAAAAGTTGATTGCTTTTAAAATTGAACGATTTTGTCGCCAGCAACGTTTGTAAATAGGTCTTTTAGACAATTCGCAGAATATATATGACGCCGGATATCGGCAACATCTACACATTCTATTAAAACGTATTGGATTGTATCAGGACAATTGTATTGTATATTCAGGTCGGTCATCTCTGTTTAGTATAAAACTTTATCATCCTTCCCCATGGTTATATCAGCCTGTAGAGCCTTTCCACAAAAGCCGTATCTGGTTGATCCGGATATATCAGAGGTTGACCTGGATATATCAAGGGATTCTCCCAAAGTTTCAAAGGCAATAACTTTTTTTCAAGGTTTCAAACGAAATCAAATTTGTAAAAATAAACATCTATTTCATTTGCTCTTTCCGATTAGGTATTCAGAACAGAATCATGATTACACAAATAGATAAACTAGATGCCCGAAAAATTGTAGAAACTAGGTCGTTGATATATCCTGCAGAGCTTTTACGTTTTCACATTATGACGTCATAAAAGCTCCAAGGAACGATAGAAAGTCGTAACAACCAAAGGTTGCTGCAAAATTCAAAATCGAAATTATTTAGAGTATTTCGGTCAAAATATTCACCCAGTTACAAAACCTTTGCCAATAAAATGATAAAAAACTACAAAACATGTTTTTAAGCTGAAAATTGCTGAAAAGGCGAGAATGGCATGCATGTCGAATTTCCCGCGAAAATTTGGGAGAATTTGAAAACTCAGTACAATAATTACAAATCTAAAATGCAAAATAAAGGATGATAAACAAGTTATCGGGCTTTTGAAGATGATGTATTGTAAAATATTACCCCGCTCGCCAGAATATGAAGCTTGGGGCTCGTTCGCTACGCTCACTTGCCCCTGTGCTTCATATTCTGGCTCACGGGTTGATATTTTACGAGCCCGATAACATATACAAGTGTTGTTCTGTTGTGTCCTATACGACATTGGGTCAACACTACCTGTTCCCTACGGTTTTTACCGTAGAAACCGCTTTGTTCACCGACGTCTGACTGTATTCCATGCAGTTTATATTTGCAGATCCCATTTGGCCTGTCATAACTTTAAAATGTATTTACCGTTTAAAGGCTTCGTGTCAGAGTACGGTACTTGACAATCCGCCGTCTTGTCATCAAGTGCATCTTTGGCTTCGTGGTCAGCAACTGTGTTACCCTAGATCCCCACATGACTAGGGATCCAAAAATAAATAACTTTTTTGTCTAATGCTATTTAACTTTTGAAGAAAATAAACTTGGTGCCCGACATTCAAAAAGGACCAAGTTTGCTGTACTAAGCCAGCTCATTGCTTTTCCGTCTTAATTATTGTACCGTACCTATTGCTGATATCCGATGCTGTTCACATATGATAATAATACAAAATATAGAGATTGAGTTTCAATACTAGACTTCAGACAAATAAATATTTCATTTCAGTCTAGTTATGATGATATTACATCCGTTATTTCTAATGATTAGGTTGTTATGATAATAAAACATTACCCTTTTTATAATCTCTACAATTTAATAGGACGTTGATCAAATATGTTAACTACTTTATACGGCGACAGGAGAAAGTCGATATCAATGTCGTCAAGTGCATTTAAGTACTAAGGTTCTAACGGTTGATGGCTTGCCCAATTTCTCTAATTGCCGCTCGGATATCTTTTTCAATGCAAATCATTTGCAACATAATCAAGATATCGGGAAAAAACAATTACCGAGGCTGCCGTGCCCATTTCCATCATGTTGTCATAGTTGCAGCGATATTCATGGCATCTGAAAAATGACAAAGTACGTAGAATGGATTAGTACGTTAGAGTTTAACGTTCAATGAGCAATATTTCAGCTATATCAGAACGAGAACAAGATAATCAATCCAAACAAATAGTGAGTAAAAAGAAGAAAGAAATATAAGAGGAAGGGACAATGGGTAGGGACAGGAAATTTAGCCTTCTATACGACACCCAATGCGTCTGCTCTTTTTAGAGAAATAAAGAAGGGGTCTTTATACTGCATGGAACGTGGCGTTTCTCCACACAGTTTGGCTACAATGGTTCGCGGTCAGGCTTTCTGTATTATGACCTGACTACCCCGCAAAGACGAGGCATTCCCCTATCCACAAACTGGGGACGCGCCCGACATCTCTGTAGCCAGAGCCCCTGAAGATCGATTCAGGTTCCGGGCAAAGTACGTACAAATAAGTGTAGTATACCGATATTCGAGTCTCATAATCAATTTTAACAGATACAAGAATGAAAAATTAGATTGATTGATTAATTAGAGTTTAACGTCCAGTGAGCAATATGTCAGCTATATAAGGACGAGAACAGGTTAATCAAATAACTAAATAAAAGTTAAAATAAGAAATCAAGGTGGAAGGAAGAACCGGGGCAACGAGTTTTCATTGCCACTGGAAAGGGGTGAGAAATGGGTAGGGGCAGGAAATTTAGCATATGACGCCCAGTGCATTTGTTCTCTTTACAAAAATGTAGAAGGGTCTTTATACTGCATTGAGTGTTTCCTTTCTCCACGGACCTCACTGGCAGGCTTATCCGTATTGTGACCTTACTTCCCATAGACAGGGCATTCTGTTATCCACAAACTGGAGACGCCCGCGCAGCTCTGTACCCGGAACCCCTGAAAACCGATTCAGGTGTCGGGAATGAGAAATTAGATGGACAATCTACATGAACTACCTAAAAAGTAAGGCAGGACAGGACAAGCGCCTTCTGCTATGCATGTCACACTCGTCATAAGAAAAATGTGTCAAAAGTTGAATCATATCAAGGAAAAAGTCAGATCCGATAAAAACGATAAAACAAGTCGACACTACACAATTAATGTCTTTTGATGAGGTTAATACCACAATTTCGCAACCCAAGAGATGTGATATTTACCGAGGCCAGTTTAATGATTAATTGTTGTTAAAAAACTTTAACAGTTTTTGCATTTCCTTCTTTTGATACCTCAGTTTTGACATTGTTTGTACTTTAGGAAAATATTTGTTCCCCGTTACTATATATGGGTACACGCTGAAGTGTGACTTTACGGTATGTGACGTCGGGTTTCCCTTTATCTATTTTTGGGTCCGTAACAGCAGCGATAAATATTTTGTCTTCCTCGCGTACATAGTTGAGCGATGATCATAACGTTTTCCCATTAGAAGTAATGTATACTTTTATCCAATCAGAAGAGAAAGAATTTTTTAGTCATTAAATAATAGATCTTGTCAAATGTAAATACGTCACCGATAATACATTATGGTTTCAAACCACCAATTTAACCAATCAGAGCTTGGAACATATGTGAAAATATATCCTTTGAATCTAAAGATAGAATTTGTATTGACGCACCTTTTAAATTATTTTAGGGAATTGATGAGTGATACTTCCATTTAAACATTGATAAATTAGGTATATTTTAAAGCCTGGTTTTTTTTGTGATCACTAAAAGGAGGGATTTCCCATAAACTATTTATGTGAAATTTTGTGACGCCGTGGTACGCATTTATATACGGTTTCCCGACCACACTGGTAATGTTTTAGAAAAATGTAAGATGAAAAATTGATATAATGTAGAACAGGCATACACCTTTCACGACATTTACGGTCTTCGAAGGTTAAAATTAAGATAAATTATCCAGGGAAGATTGAAAATTCCAAATTTTAGTTGAAAAAGTTACAGAAATAAATTGGTGGTTTTACACCTTAAACGTATCAACAAACTCCTGGTGGTGACATTAAAAAACGGAGAGTTAATTTCAAGTTTTTCCCCTAATATCATTGGAGGAGTAGTGTTCTGCTTTATAAGACAACCATAATATACCGGTACACCTGATTTCACCCATGGTTTTTTATTGGGTCCGTGTTGTTCATCTGTATGTGTATCTTCAGTTTTCTTTTTTGTCCCGTACTCAAGTGGTGTCCTTGTTTCTTGGTGTGTCTGATTTTGCCATTGTCCATCGATTGTTCGTTCTTTTGATTGACGGTCCGGTTCTCACTTACTTTATATAAGCAACTACTGCATCTTGTTTCCACTATTTTCTCCAGATTATTTAGCCGTTCCATATACTTTTCAAAATAGGTCTTACACCTTTCTTTCCTATTTTCAAGTTTTAATTGACCTTATCCTATCAAGGTGTGAAATAATTAGAATTTTTAATTCTGATCTTTTACTAAGCACGTTATAGACTGCCTGGTTAAGCTGTATGCAATTTCTGCAGAATTGCGATGCAAGTATTTATACTGCAACATCTAAGTGATTTACAAATCAATGCATTTTGTAGTTCCCGTGTTAAAATCAATTGCTATGGAAGGCCTTAATCGAAAAACAGTACAAAAAGGTACTGATTACCAAAAATACCGAATTGGAAGGTCAAATTCAGTACCAAGGACGTCCACCGAGTGGAATGAAGCCAGAGTATTTTAAGGTATTAGGGTTATGTATTTTTTAAGATTTTAAAAGAATAAACAGTTATTACCTTATTGATACAGTGTGCGATATCAACAGCAGAATGTTCTAGTGCTAACAATTAACCATAAAGAGCAAAAAACAATACTTGGCCAAAAACAAAATATATTTAATGCAGTTTTAGATAATTAGACCTTCGAAGCTCTTCTTAAGACACGAATTGACCATGAAAACATTTCTCACGTCACTGATTTGTGTTCTGAATGCTATAAAATATTATTAAAATTGGATTCACACTTGTACTATATTGTTTAATTAAACAAGCTAATTAACTCATTAGGGATCTGATGCCATTTAACCAATTAACCATAAAACATTTTATTAAGTGATGTTTTAGTATGTATGCATATGAAAGTAAACAAATGACACTAGTATCAGTCTTATGCGCTAGAGTTTAATTAAACAAGCTAAATAACTCATTAGGGATCTGATGCCATTCAGCCCCTTCTTAAGCCACAAATATAAGTTTTGTACTCTTAAGTTTAATTAAACATGTTTTTGAATGACCTTTGACCTATAAATCCAATTCTTTATTTGGCTGATTTGGCTAAGTGATGTTTATTCTAGATTCCTATAAAAATTAAAACTTGTACTGAAAACTTTGATTAAAAGTCATTTTGGGGATTAATCATCTTGCGGCCCCAGCCATCTGCACCAACCGCGTACCTTAAGAAACACTTTACTTTTATTATTTATATATAAACTTAATTTTCACATTCAAACCTTTTGTACTCAGTTGTATGAATAAATTTTAGCTGGCTCCCAGACGAATGGGAAGGTGTCTTTTTGATAATATACTTGCAAATAAGTTTGCAGGAGCAAAGCGATAACAGAAACAGCTGGTTCCTCCTGTCCTTAATTTTATCCCATACAGGTTATCGCACATTGCATCAGCGGCAACGGCCACCGAAATTACTCACAACTTCGAATCGCGTAAATTTGAGCTACTCTTAACTACGAACAATATTTTTTAAGCTAACTTTTCACAAACTTTTGCTAGAAATTCAAATTTCTTTACTCTTTTGCCCAAAACATCGCCATGTCATGATTTTTTTTCAATAATTGTTAATTGCAGCAAGATAACTGTAAATTTCAAAATACGCTTAAAACTAGTCACTTGAAAAAAGTATTTATGACATCCACGACCACAATACGCCAAATTGAGTAACGTTTCAACCCAATCTAAGGTTTCGTCTTCTTTTTTAAAGATCACAGTATTTGTCGTCAGAGTGCATAGAAACACCAAATTGTTCATTGTTTTCACAAGGTTTCGTCTTATTTTTTAAAGATCACGGTATCTGCCGTAAGAGTGCATAGAAACACCAAATTGTTCATTGTTTTCACAAGGTTTCGTCTTTTTTTTTAAAGATCACGGTATCTGTCGTAAGAGTGCATAGAAGCACCAAATTGTTCATAGTTTTCACAAGGTTTCGTCTTATTTTTTAAAGATCACGGTATCTGTCGTAAGAGTGCACAGAAACACCAAATTGTTCATAGTTTGTCTAATCCCAAAACAACAACTAAAACCACTTAAGTCTGTAGTAATTTTATGTCTCTAAAAAAAACAAAACGAAAATTGTATCACTTAGGATAAGAAACATTTTTTTTACGTGCACAATAATTGAAGCGAGGTGTTATTTCTATGCCGTGTGCATAATCAAAGGTAATGCGAACGATCAAATATTTTTACAATGAGGAGAAAACACATTTGCATGCCTTTTTAACACATTTGTATGCCTCAATATATCAAGTTATCTTTTAAATAATGAACAAAAATATTTGATAAAATTTCTAACAATGAATTACATGTAATCCATACATCTTTTCGATTTTTTGATTGATTGTTGTTTAACGCCAACTTTAGCACTATTTCAGCTATATCGTGGCGTGAACTGTTGATAGTAATATGAACAAATAGGTAAAACAGCCATTTAAAACTTATTGCTATGTACAGATAAAAAGATTTCTAAAAGATAAAATTTAAGATAAATAGATCAAATACAATGATATTCAAAAATTTGATTGCATGATTGATTGATAAGTTAGAGTTTAACGTCTAATGAGCAATATTGCAGCTATATCAGGACGAGAACAAGTTAATCAATTCAAAAAAGAAAGTAAAAGAAGAAAGAAATAAAGGAGGAATAACAATCAGGGCAACGAGTTTTGATTGCCACTTGAAAGGGGAGAAATGGGTAAGAGCAGGAAATTTAGCATATGACGCCCAGTGCATCTGCTCTCTTTTAACAAAAAAGTAGAGGGGTCTTTATACTGCATTGAGTGTTTCGCTTCTCCATGGAACTCACTGACATGCAATCCTGTCTTTATACTGCATGGCGCGTGGCGTTTCTCCACACAGTTTGGCTACACAATGGTTCTTGGTCAGGCTTTCCGTATTATGACCTGACTACCCCGCAAAGACGGTCTTCCTTTTTCAAAATATAACTATGAGTTGTTCGTGTATGTTCGATACAACACCGTGTGAAACAACTTGCTCTTTCCGGTTTTTTGCAGAGGAACTAATTTCAGTTTTTGAAAATATTAACCTAAAGATATTGTTTTTAAAATTTTTATTACCCGAATATATGCATCTATTTACAGCACTAAAAACAAATATCTAGGGGACATGCTTTTGTAGTTAGGTAAGTATATGCTATCTTGGTCCCAAATTCGAAATAGCCTATTTAAGATAGAAATGAAAAAGAAAAACACAGTATGAGATCTTATAATATGTAGTGGGACAGGAGGAAGCCCAACAATTACCACGCAAATTGCCTGGGGTATTGTTAACTCGAATTATTCAAGCCCTCTCTGTATCCGATTCTCTTCTTCTAAGATGAAGCGATCGTAGTGAGTGGAATATAACGACTGGATTATTCGGGTTAGGGGTATTGTTTGCATTTACTTTATGCCAATCTTAGCTTACCGAATACGACTCTAGTAAGTTAGAAATGCAATAAAATTATTCAGTTTCAAAAAAAAGAAATCGATGGCTTTCAGGGGAGGGTAATTAAAGTAAACAAAATTGACTTAAGGAAATGAGAAATCAGAAATGCGGCTTACCGAAGCGGTGCTTTATCCTTCATATCCTGAAAAGGGAACATCAACTAATTATCCTCGGGAGGAAACGGTAAAAGCGCTATTCTCTTCTGAAGAGGAATTACCCTCAAAACCTCTGAGGAAGGGGGCTGATACGAAGGGAGAGATTGAAGAACTACCCATTACCAAACAAAAAAATCTTAGAACGGTTTTAAATCACAAAGTAACAAAAATGTTGGTGATCGACATAGCCAGAAAAAAATTCATAGGCAAACGAAATAAATGGTCTTGAAGAAACTCCGACTGCAACAAAAGAGGTAAAGACTAATATTATCTCTGGTTTTGTCCCCTTGGCTCCCGCTAGATCCGCAACAGATTTCTACAACTTGTGTTTCTCTTGTGGTGTCTCTTTTTTTGGTAATAAAACTTAAGACCACCGTAAATACCTATAAAAACATGCTCATGAAAAATAACGACAGTCGGTTAGTTTTATTATTCTTTAAACTTTTATATCAGGACGATAACAAATAAATCGATTAAAAAATGTACGTGAACGAAGGAAGAACTAAAGGTGGAAAGGACAACTAGAGCAACGAGTTTTGATTGTTACTGTCTAAGCCTATGGTGAGAAATTGGAAGGAGCAGGAAACTAAGCCTTCTATACGACATCCAGTGGTAGAGAAATGTAGACAGAGTCGTTTTGTACTGAATTAACCGTGGTATTTTCCACAAAGTTGGGCTACAATGATTCGCGGTCAAGCTTTCCGTATTATAACCTGACTACCCTGCATAGACAGGGCATTTCCCTATCTACCACTTGGGCTATCGACCAACAGGTCTGTAGCCAGAACCCTTGAAAACCGATTCAGTTCCCGGCAACGATTAGAATTCAGGTACTTATTATTCACCAACGAAGGGATCGACAAAGATTATCGACACACCTAATTTGACCTTAGTGAAAAGGTGACGTGATTCCGAAGGAAAATCGGAATACGTTGAAAACCAGAGGCTCCCACGAGCCTGTATCGCTCACCTGGCTTTCAGTTGCCACAATCAATGTAACATTGAAAATTATACAGTTGATCTTCAGTTCCTCAAACTTTCGTAGCTCAAACACCTCCAATATCTTGAACTGTTTTTAAAGTCTGATCATGTTTTAGTATATTTCTTTGTTGGGCTTTTTTGAAAAAAAAACGTTCTTGCTAAAGACCACTTTCGACACCAGTTTTGAAGTCGAGATGTCATTTTGTAAATGGCAGTGAACAAACAATTTTCAACATTGGTTTTGAAGTCGCAACATCAATATCTACTTGGAAATCAAATTTCATTGAAATCGGACAATGTTGAATTTTCCCGCCTTTTTTGGCGGCCATTTTGAAGATGGCGGTCAACGAACAATTTTTAACATCAGTTTTGAAGTTACGACATCAAGACCAAATTTGAAACCAAATGTCATTGAAATCAGACAATGTTGAGTTTTCCCGCCTTTTTGGCGGCTATTTTGAAAATGGCGGTCAACGAAAAATTTTTAACACCGGTTTTGAAGTCGCAACATCAATATTTATTTGGAAACCAAATTTCATTAAAATCAGACAATATTCAATTTTCCCGCCCTTTTTTGGCGTCCATTTTGAAAATGGAGGTCAACAAACTATTTTCAACGACAGTTTTGAATTCACCACAGCATGGCAAACATTTCATCATTTTACACTTCACCTTCATCTTCTATAGTTTTGGAAATAAAAGACGAAAAATACAAAAAATTTTAAAATTCGGTGAAAAAGGGCAATAACTCCTACATGGGGTTTTGGATTTTCTTCAAAATATTTCAGGGTTGGTAGATCTTGGTATGCTGAACATTTTTGCTATTTTAAGTTGACCTCTATCTGTTATAGTTTTTCCCGGATTTCGGCCATTCCTGTCACGACATCCAAGTTCACTCCACAGGGGCTGGATTGGAGACTTACCAGGAGACATTGCTGGCCAGGGTAGAAAACTGACATGTTTATAATTCAAGTTGTCCATAGATACACGTGACACCGGGCATTGTCCTGTTGGAAAACGTGATTAAAACGATGTCAACGTATGAAGGGGATACCACAGGAGGAAGAATTACGTCCCTATATCGTATGGTATTTAGGTTACCATCAATAATTTTGAGTTTTGTGTAGTCATTGTGTGCTATTCCTTCCCAGACCATGATTACGTCACCACCAAAGCGATCGGTTTCCTGTACATAGTCATCAGAATAACGCTAACCCATTGACCGTTGTAATCGTGCAGCCGTATGCTGACGTGTCAGGATCGGTCCCTTCGTAGCCGGCGTGCTCTTACACCAACCTTGCGTAAGCAGTTACGCACCGTTTGGAAAGAAATTTTGTTTACAGATTAGGCCGATGATTCGGCGTGATGTAACAAATGCATTCACAAACCGGTTACGTAGGTGTTTTATCTGGATATGCCTGTCCTGACGTTACGTCTTTTTACGTTACCTACCGTTGCGAGGACGATCATTTGGCGTGCGAGTATTTATTAAACGGGTCCTCAGTCAAAAAACAATTGTCATTCTAGACACATTTAAATGAATCGCAACTTGAACCAGAGTCATTCCTTTATTCAACATTCCAATGGCTTATTATCGCTCAGGCGGGGCATTGATTTATGTGCAACTTTTCAAAATTTTCAAAGTGGCAGTTTGTTTACAATTGTGTACGACACAAATACATGTAATGACCCTTTCAACGAATCGAGTGAACATGCATACAGGTAGAATTATAAAAATAAACTTTCTGTTAAAATTCGAATAATGACGTAACGTCATTTTCGATTTTCGTAAAAAAAAAGTTTATTTGAAAGACAAATCATTGTAGTTCTTGTTGTATAGAATTGAAATGTAAAATCATATGAAATGTAGATTTCTTTAACTGAAAACTGGTGTAACGTTTCTTTTTTTTGCTCAGTTTATTTAAACTAGAGGCTCATATGAGCCTGTATCGCTCACCTGGTGACTGGTTTTATTCACTGTCACGAAAAGACCACCCATTCATACAATAAATCAGTTCACCAGATGTTACATTTTCAATCTTGGATGGGGTACAAACATAAAAATAGTAATGGTGCATTACATGACACCCCGCCACGTTTCACAAAATTTCAGTTTAAAGAGGCATAACTCTAGATCACTGTGTACTTCTGAACCCAAAATTATACATGGCCTGTGTTTTATGGGAAACAACTTACATACCAAATTAGAGGACAGTATGTCATTTCATTCACAAGTTATCAGTAGGAAACCCTATATTTGCAAAATTTCAAAGTTTCAAGGGGTATAACTCCAGAACCCCTTGGACCTCTGAACCAAAAAATCGAACTTGTCTGAGTTTTGTGGTACACAAGTTACATACCAGGTTTGAAGGCAATATATTATTTCATTCACAAGTTATAAGTCAGAAACCTAAAACTTCGCAAAATTTCAAAGTTTCAAGGGGCATAACTTCAGAACCCCTTGTACCTCTGAACCAAAATTCGAACTTTGCCTGTGTTTTGTTATTAACAAGTTACATACCAATAGGCCATGGGCTGAAATCACTTTCCGTGCAC
>MJUU01054117.1:0-16640 GCA_002080025.1 Modiolus philippinarum | reverse complement strand
CGTGCACTTAAGCGGTATTCTTGACAAAAATTATATCAAGGTCACTCCCTTGCTCCCCACCCGCCATGGAGTGCCAACTTGGGCGATGCTCAGGGTTATCCAGCTGAAAGCACCAGGGTCACAAGAAGAGAATAAAAATGTTGAGGATCGCAGCTAAAATATGTCATTGAAGCAAAAGCCTAGCTATTTTAGTGCTTACTTAACTAAGTAGACCACTAATTAGTTCCTGGTCATACCAATAAAGAAATAATAGTACAATGCCCGAAGGCGTCAATCGTAGAATTGACACTCCAAATGCAGTTTAAAGACGCGTAGCGGGGAATGAAAACGGATATTTTGGACACTTAAATCAAGATTGACGCCATCGGGTATTCAAAGAATGTAAAGTTAATGCAATTCTAATGCAAATGGGGGCAAGTCAGCGATTTCATGTTCTATTTTTGACTTGTGTATTTCAGTTGTTCAGAGTTCAGTTGTCGGACTCTACGTTAGAGGTGAAAATGATGAACTGCTACATGAGATAAAAAATTACTAACTCGCACTTAAAGTACTTCCCACAAACTGAATTGCCTATGTGTCAAAACCAGTGATGTAACTTACATGTCCATATTAACATCAATCCAAAATTTTCTTGGATAAATTGTCACACTGTCACAGAACAGAAGTTCCATCGTAATATTTATTTCAAAAGGATTAAATATTAAAAAAATAGAAATAAACGTTATATACCTATAAATCCAAAATATCATAATATTTCTTCAAAAGAAGCTTTTGTTAGGCTGAACACATATACACCGACAACACTACAATGACCGATGATTGATTACTTAGTGTTTTTTGTCCAAGGAACAATATTTCGTCTACATCAGGACGACAACATCAGAACAACCGCGGCAACGAGTTTTGATTGCCACCGGAAATGAGGAGAAAGGGGTAGGGGCAGGAGATTTAGCCTCCTGAACAATGAAAGATACTTCCGTCAAAAAGAACCATCAATGAAACTGTTTAGTTTTTAAGACTTCAGTGTGAAGATTAATCAATAAAAATATTAACTCTTCGTATTGACATTCTGTTCTAAGTGTAGAAAAACAAACAAAACAAAACTGACAACTTTTTCTAAGAAGATTATATTCATAGATATCATTTAAGACTCTTTACATTAAGCGATTTTAATAATATAGTATTATTGCTTAATGTTTTTCACTTTGGCATTGTCATATAGATCCGAGGTAAGCCATATTGGCCTGGGGCGCAAGCCGAAGGACAATGTGACTTGCCGAAGATCTATAACTCGATGACGTTTGCGGCTAGGCTTTACGTATTATGACTTGATTACCCTGCATAGACGGGTATTCCCCTACCCACCACCTGGGGACGCACCGGTTATTTCTGCAGATGGAGCCCCTGAAAACTGATTTAGGTAAAAGTGTTATATAGCCATTTTTCTCCATGCCAGTTTTTACCCCTGGGGAAAACTGGATCGATCCAATTTTCCCCCTAAGAAATTTTGGATCAGAGCTATTTTCCCCCGGGTTAACTGGAATAAGTGTACATATTGCCGTTTTCCCCATGCCAAAATTTTCCCCTCGTTTAATTATGAATGATCATGCTCAGAAAAAAAATTTCCTACGTCATTGTTTTGTTGCATGAATAGTACCAAAAAAAATAAGGACTAACCCTGCATATTACCGTATAGCGGGTTATTTCGCGGGTAAAAAATTTCGCGGATTTGAGTGCAAAATGTATGCCAAAATTTTTAGAGTTTTAAATTTTCGCGGATTATCAAAGATCCTTTATATATCCTAATAATACATCAAATATTTGCGGAATTTATTTTCGCGATTTAAGTCCATCCGAGAAAATTAAAAACCCGCGAAAATTACCCGCTATACGGTATTTTTCTGTGATTGTTGATCGTCATTCATTTGTGGATCCAGAGGGATATCCGTGGGTCTGACCCGCTTTTTAGCTCGCCTGGCTTTTGCCCCCAATTGGCGTCTGTCGGCCGTCCGTCCGTCATTGGTTCACTTTAAAAGAAATGGAAGAATGTGTCCATGGGACACGGATGCCCCCGCCTCCTTGCAATCGAAACCCTTAAATTATTAAAGGCATAACTATGTACAATATATATATCAAATATTATAAAAAAGGATCTTTCTCCTGTCATAAATAGGCACTGGAACTGGTTTGGTTTTGATATAATGTGTAGTTCCAACAAATAATCTGAAAAACAGTCTTATATGTAATACTAATCTATTTTTAGCAACTGTGACCTTGACCTTGGGGTATCAACGCTAAAATCTATGGGATTATGTCCATAGTAATAAGTAAGCAAGTGACCAAGTTTGGTTTTGATCAGATGCAGAATACTCAAGTAATCGTTCGGAAACCAATTTTTTATTGAAATTTTAGTCTATTTTTAGCAACTGTGACCTTGACCTTGGTGCTACCGTCCTGGAAATCAATAGGCTTTTGTATTGGGTGATAAGCAAGCAAGTGACAAAGTTTGGTTTTGATCCGATGTAGTATACTGTAGTTATCATCCCGAAACCAAAATTTTATTGAAATTTTAGTCTATTTTTAGCAACTGTGACCTTAATCTTGGGGGTACCAACCCGGAAATTAATAGGGTTCTGTCTTGGGCGATAAGCAAGCATGTGACCAAGTTTGGTTTTGATCTGATGTAGTATGCTCAAGTTCTCATCCGGAAACCAAAATCTTATTGAAATTTTAGTCTATTTTTAGCAACTGTGACCTTAACCTTTGGGGGTACCAACCTGGAAATCAATAGGGTTCTGTCTTGGGTAATAAGTAAGCATGTGACCAATTTTGGTTTTCATCAGATGCAGGATACTCAAGTTATCATCCGGAAACCAAACTTTTATTGAAATTTTAGTCTATTTTTAGCAACTGTGACCTTGACCTTGGGGTACCAACCCGGAAATCGATAGGGTTCCGTCTTGGGTGATAAGCAAGCATGTGACCAAGTTTGGTTTTGATCCAATGTAGTATACTCAAGTTATCATCCGGAAACCAAAATTTCATTGAAATTTTAGTCTATTTTTAGCAACTGTGACCTTGACCTTGGGGTACCAACCCGGAAATCAATAGGGTTCTGTTTTTTGGTGATAAGCAAACATGTGACCAAGTTTGGTTTTGATCCTATGTAGTATACTCAAGTTATCATCCGTAAACCAAAATTTCATTGAAATTTTAGTCTATTTATAGCAACTGTGACCTTGACCTTAGGGGTACCAACCTGGAAATCGATAGGGTTCTGTCTTGGGTGATAAGTAAGCATGTGACCAAGTCTGGTTTTGATCCGATGCAGGATACTCAAGTTATCATCCGGAAACCAAAAAGATGGACGTACGGACGTACGGATCAGGGTAAACCTTAATGCCCCCGACCGCCTAGCGGCGGGGGCATAAAAATCGTGAAACCACTTGGCCAAATGGAACAATACTTCGATTGAATCGTTTGTGGTGATTGAAAGCTATGAAAATGTCTAGGTAAATCATAAAAATAGTTTCTGGAAGGTTCTGTAGTAGGAGTTTTCTGTTTATATATATAATATATATATTCTAATTATGTCTTATATCATATAATTTAATATTTGATTTATTTTTTATTTGGTAAGAAGCAAAAGCCATAAAGCAAGGTTTCATTATGTGACCTTTACTTTTTTACTGTTTATTTAGCTAATGCTGTGGATAAGATCCTTGATTAAAAAGACGAATTTCACCGGAATTTCAAAATGGAAAAAAAAATCAAAAATCGTGATATAGTTCATGATTGTGAAAAATAGTGAAGAGCAAGAGTAAAGCGCAGCAAAACATAAAATAAGAAGAAATTCTATACATGAGTGAAAAATGCCCTGATGTTTTACTTTTTGTCGAATGTAAATCGTTATTATTTCCGTGAAATATAATTTTTATGTCAGCAAACCTCTTTTACATAATGTCCATTGTGACCTCATCCCAATTTGTAATGTTTCGTCACGGAAATTGTTGTTGGTCCATAAAAAGACAACATATCTGATTGGTCATTACTCGTCTCAACTCGATTGTTAGCCTTTTTATGGAAGAATTCATCAGATTATCGATTGTGTTATGGAATAAATAATAGTGACAACAAAAGTCAGAAGCAATTGGACGGAGATCCCAGAAAGGATAACTATGTCAGTATCTATACCTGTATCATCTTTATTACTTTTCGAATTATTACCTTAAACTATTCTTTATAATGTTTCGACAGGCAAACGACTCTTTTGTAGGAAATAGTTCGGTGTATGATGACTTTTCATTAGCTTTATTCACCTGAAATTAATTATCTGAATTTAAGAGGTTTCTTTTTTATAACGATTTGAAGTGATTTGTGTGTGTGTGTGTGTGTGTGTGTGTGTGTGTGTGTGTGTGTTCATACATTACTCCTTCCCCAGTATTAAGATATTTTTGTTTTCAAGTAGTAACTGTCCTATCACATGGTTCACAGCACCAATAAGCCATTACAATTGATTGATTGAATATTGTTTAACGTCTACTCAGCAATATTTCAGCTATATCAAGACGAGAACAAGTTTGTTAATAAATAATCACTTTGGGTTATGGAAAGGGCCATGGGACGGGAAATTCTGACTGCCACTGGAAAAGTAGGGTGAAATCGTCAAGAACGGGGAATTTAGCCTTGTAGCCGATCACCTACGGACCACCCCAAAAAGAGCTTGCTACAAGGGTTCTTTAACGTGCACGTGGACCTGAGTTTACATCCCACCCGAAAGATGGGTTGTGTATTTATTAATCCCGCACAACCACGGAATGGGTCCTATTTCTATATCCCGGGACCCTAGGGTCAGCCTCTGTTTAGGAGGGGTCACACCCCGCAAGCCATAGATACTAGGTCCTATTTCTATATCCCGGAGTTCCCTCGGGGTCCTCTGTTAGGATGACTCATACTCCAAGCTCAGAGGATGCTGCGGGCCTATTCATTAGCCGGGACCGCGCACGGCGGAAAAAAAAAGTGAAGATGTATTTTAAAAGGGGTCAAGACCTTTCCTTTTAATGTATTTTGGGCATTTTCAGCTGGTTGTTAACTGTTTTTGGACCATTTGGTGTTTTCTGGTCTGTTACATTTTTACTTTGCATTAAGGGAAATAAGAAAAACACTATTTATTGTTTATCGTCATAAAAATTGTGTTGTTTTGAAAATTTACTATGAGCTGTTTTTGGGAGAAAATAAAAGATTGTTAGCATTTTAAAGAACCCCTCTTGCCTCCAATCTTTAAAGATTATTATTAATCTTTATATTTCGTCTCAATGTATTTAGTTAGCTCCTATGTGCTATTTCTAATAAAAGATACACATGTACGCGAAAAATTGTGAAAAATCACGAAATGTTTGTCAAGTTAATTCTATTCTAGTGTTCCTTCATAGTTTGCATTGAACTGTAAGTGTTAAATGACATTAGATTTTGGGGAATATTACTGAACGTTTATAGTCTACACTACGAACTACAAATCAACAAAAACAAATTCTTTGGGAGGGTTTGGGCCCAATAAAACTAGTTTAACCCCGCCGCAGCAGGTTTGCGCCTGTCCTAAGTCAGGAAATTTATTAAGCCTTTGTGTGTCTTGTCTTTTTTCTAGTTATTTTACTTTATGTCTATAGGAGTCTAGGATGATGTTTATTTCGCTGAACTTGATTACTCTTTATTCAGGGGCCGACTCCGACCTACCGTTGGGTGTTGGGTTTTCTCACCGTTCATTGAAGATCCTATGGTGGCTTTGAGTTGTAATTACTCCCCTTTGGGTCGTTGTCTCTTTGACACAATCCCCGTTTCCCTTCATTTTTCTATCTTATAAAATAAATAATTTTTTTTATGTCCTTGTCGAAATTGCTATAAATTCCCCTCACCCGATAGAAAAATGTAAGGCATACTTTTAGCGGAAATATTTCGATTGACTTTAAAAATATATCGCATGTACTTTGAATGTCTTTATAGCCAGAAAGTATGAAATAGAGACACATATGAAATTTTCTGGAAATACATAGCAGAGAGTAATGATACTATGATGAGGAAACTCCACACGGAAAGAAGAAGAAATAAAAAGTATAAACTCTTTAATATAAGAGCGAAACTGCTTCTCATTAAAAGAAACAAATGCGATGAGGAAAACGTCGCGAAGATTATTGATGACGTCCGGGAGGAAAACTGGCTCATGTCATCACTGAGGGGAAAGACTGGACTGATCCAGTTTTTTCCCCGAAAATTTGATGGGGTGAAAATTGGATCGTGCCAGTTTTTAGGGGAGGAAAATCGCGATCGATCCAGAATTTCCCCCGGAAAAACTAGCATGGGGGAAAATGGCTATATGACATCGGGTCATTGATAAAGAAGGGTGGAATCGAAAGGGCCGATGAGTAAAACCTTTTGCAAATCACCTACGGACCACTCAAAACTTGCTTTCCTCGAATTCTTTAGCGTGCATGAATCGTGATATGTCTTCCAATACGTAACTTCCAATCCGAAATGATAGGTTGTGTATTTACTTATCTCAATCACGGACATCCAGTTTTGTCTGTGATAATGGTTTCTCTTTCTATATGTTATGTATCCCTCATGATCGGTCCCCTTTAGCAAGGGGTCACACCCTGCAAACCTGAGATACAGTAGTCCTACTTCTATACCAAGGACTGCTTCGGGAGCAGTAATCGAAGGAAAGCTTCCAATTTACTAGAATATAATATTGGAAACAACATTATTTGTCCAGCAATGTGTACCTGAAATCCGAGGTAAATATTTTTATTTAATAAATGAGAAAGTAGCATGGAAATATAGTTTCCAAGATTGGTTCCCGTTCAATTTGTATTATAAATCAAATCGAGCTTGTTTAATTTCTATTTTCTAAAGTTCGGGGTTCCAAAAAAATACAAAAAAATAATAAAAACAATAACAAAACCAATCAAGAAATACAAGGCAGCAAGATTTATGGATAAATTGAAAGGAAAGAAATGTTTATTGGCAGGATACAGCCTCAAGAAACAGTTCTTTTCCGAAACATAAAGGAGGACTTTATATACTGCATGGAGTGTGGTGTTTCTTAACAGTTGGTCGACAATGGTTCAATACCAGTAGTTACCGTTAATGACCTCAATACCTAGGAACGCGCCTCTGCAACTAATCCAGGCAGAGGAAACAATTTTTACAGAATCGATCTCTATCAAAATGTTCCGTGTAACAGAAAAGGTCTCAGGGGCTCGTCTACAGAGATGGCGAACGCTTCCTCGTGTGGTGGATGGGAAGTCCCTTAAAATGCGGGTTAGTCAGGTCACAATATGCAAAGTCTGACCACAAACGATTGATAACAAACAGTATTGGAATACACCACGTTCCATCCAATTTAAAGATCCTATTTTAAAACAGCATCCTTTCGAGGCTTCACAGAAAGCTCACAATTTCCCGCTTTCCCAGTTGCTGTCAAAACGGGTAGCCCTTTTATCCCTTCACATCGATACTTGTTCTCGTTCTGATATATAGTGGAAGACATAAAACTCTAACCTAATCAATCAATATTGTTTTTATTATGAAAATTTCATAAAAATTTTTCTATGGTGGAATTTTTACACTTTTTTAAAAATATTTGGAAAGTCTGAATTTGTCGGTCGACATCACCTTCTTATGGACCACTATATATATGGGATATCTGTTTCCCAGAAGACAACAGATCTTTCCCTTTAAAAGCTTAATTGTTGTTTCCTCTACCGGATTTGACCTTACTGCCGGATTCGACATGTTCAACACGGCGGGTGTCATTCTTTGTCGTACTTATTTTATGTCCCTGTTTCTTTGTTTTTCCGATGTTGCCATTGTCCTTGGATTATTCGATTTAGATTGACGGTTTAGTTCTCACTTACTTTGTAAATGTAAAAAATTATTGATGAAATGTAAACTTTCTTTGTGAGCAGGTCTAAAAGATAGCATTGACAGCCTTTGCATAGGAGTTTTGTGATCTTAAAAAGGTATCTGATTGATTGAGTAATTGGTCGGAGTCGAATGTTCAGTATTTTATTTTCAGCTATATCAGGACGAGAACAAGTTATAAAAATGTTAGTAAAATAGAAGTGGAAGGGACAACCGGGTAAACGAGTTTTGATTGCCGCTGAAAAGAGGAGAAATAGGTAATGGAAGGAAATTTAGCTTCTATACGACACCAAATGCGTCGAAAGGGTCTTTATACCGCATGAAGAGTGGCGCATACGCGGCTTTCCCCTATCCACCAACTCGGGGCGCGCTTTCCAGCTCTGTAGCCCGAAGCCCTGGGAAAAGAGTATTTGGGCAAGCAGGTCTGTATAAATAGTTTCGGCGAGACTCGTATAGCGATTTAGGAGTATAGACTACACAAAGGTTTCTGGGCGTGCAGATCTATGAATAACATTGATTGATTGAATATTGTTTAACGTTTCAGTTATATATAAAGAAAAGAACAAGTTTGTCAATAAATAATCACTTTTGGGAATGTAAAGGGTTATTGGACGGGAAATTTTGAACTTGAAAAGAAGGGTGAAATCGAAAAGGGCGGGGAATTTAACCTTGTATCCTATCAACGCTGAAAAAAAGAGCTTGCTACAAGGGTTTTTACATGCATGTAGCGTGGACCTGAGTTTTACATCCAATTAGAAAGATTGGTTGTGTATTTATTCATAATCACGAACATGCAGTTTTGGAGGGGTTGTACCCTGCAGCCTGGAATACTTTAGTCCAATTTCTATTTCCCGGGTCAGTCCCGATTTTGGAGGAGTCATACCCAGCAAGCCGGAGATTACTGGGTCTTATTTCTTTATCCCAGGGTTCCCTAGGGGTCATCGTCGTTTAGGAGGGGTCATACCCCGCAAGTTGGAGATACTAGGTCCTATTTCTATACCCCGGGGTTCCCTCGAGGAAATAAATATCATGGAAGAACCTTGTATAGGCGTTTAAGTATGTAGATTATAAAACGGCTTTTGTGTGAGCTGTGCTGTATAAATAACATGCACAGGTAATGTAAAGAATACACATTATTAAAGTTATATTGGTGAATAGGCCAATTCAAACTAGAGTAACTGTGAGCAAAGCTCACAAAAACATACCTTGCTACCCCCATTTGATTCCAGATGTGAAAAAAAACAGGAAAAATTTCAAGGCAAATAAAATTTTTAAATAGTTGTTGCACAATGCTATCCCGAGTTCCTATCATTAATTATGTTTGTCTCTTGTCTTTATTATTGTTTTTCTAGTGCAGTTCGCTTGCGACTTGTGTCCATTGTAGGTGTTAATTGTTATCCTATTTTTGAACATTCTGTGAAAGTTTCATTGAATTTCACCTAGTGGTCTAGGAGTTGTCGCCACAAAGTATGTACCCTATAACGGCCAGAATAACGAACGGACACCAAGATCAATATATTCCACCCGCTAAAGTGGGGGTATAATAATATTGACTAGTCTTGTATATAGGTTGAGATGATACAGATTTTTTAGGAATGGATTATTGACTTTGATTAGGATATACTGACGATTTGTTTCATTTTCTTATGCTTATAACTGCAAATTTGTATGTTTCTCTTTATTGCATTTGAAATATGAAAGGATACTGTATGGATTATTGATATCTCATGCTCATAAATTTGTGACAAATGCATTTTCACATGGTTGTCATATCCGAAACTTATTTGTAGCGTTCAAAATTACTAAAACTTTCCAATATTGATCGATTTTTCAAGAGTTTTGTGTTAAGTGAGCAGTATTCCACATAAACAAGGACAGTGAACAAGTTATTGAAATTTATATGAGAAAAAAAGATTAAGGTGGAAAGGACAAGGAGGGAGACGCGTTCTTGTGTCGCTACAAACGAAAGCCAAGTGGAATGGACAAGAAATTGTGTCCTCTATATGACCAGTATTTTGCAGTGTTATCGAGAAATACTTCAGACATGTTTTTATATTGAATGAATCATGGTGTAACTCAACAGAATTTGTCTAATATGTTTCGCGGCCACTCTTCCTCTTAACTGACTTAATTACTCTGAACACACATATATTTTCCTATCCTCTACCCTGGACGTACCCGGCAGATCTGTAGGCGCATTCCCAGAAAACCGATTCATAAAAAAGCATGTTAGTTCAGTGGTAGTTTTCTCTCGTACCCATCACATTTTTTTTCGATTTTCTGCCCAGTCGCCCCTAGAAGAATGCTGTACTTGCCGGAACGTCGGGCACTCTTTTTTTCTTTTTCTTTTTGACATTTTTAGTTATTTCTTAACTGAACATTTGGTGTATTTTTACTCTTTAATTGTGGCCCAACATACTATTTTACTTTGTTCATTTACTTTAATTTATGGCCATTGCACAACATATTTTTTTTACAAAAATAAGACTGGTGCTATGCAATGAAAACCATAAGAAATGTACCCGGACCTACAGAAAATGTTCTGTCATTTGGCATTGGCGTCAACTATAAAAATATATTTAAAATCAATGATCTTGAACTTTTTCCTGCAAGTCAAAAGTAGTTGGACTACAATATGCGAAGGACGAACCTTTTATTACATCAAAAAGACTTACTTTTATCTTAAATAGATAAAGATATGATGGAGTACATAGATTAGGAGTCAGCATTTATTATAGGATTAAACACCGTTTTAATTATTGGAGTATAAACGGGACCAAGTCACTCACAAACAGATATGTTTGTGAGTGACTTGGTTCCGTTTATACTCCTATAAATTCCTTTCAAACGGTGTTTAATCCATATAATTCGTTTAATTTGATGATAAGGATGATAAGTAATTAAATTCTTACTTTTATAACGCCAATCACACGTTTTTGTTCTATTTGATTCATTCGGCGTATGAATTTATAAGGTGAACTTCTCGTCCTGATATAGCTGAAATATTGCTCATTGGACGTTAAACTCTAACTAATCAATCAATCAATAAATGTAGTTCGGTCAACGTCATCTATCGAAAAATAAACGACTTCAGAAATTGCTACCGGAAGTAAATTCAATCAATCATATCAGCATATTTCCTATTATGCAAATCATATAACAATTATATGATATTATACCAATACATGCAACAAAATGTGAAATAAAACATGAACAAAATAATCAGTAGACCAAATGAAGAAGGAAAGCCGTGTAAACTTGCTTTTTACATGCAACTGTCGTCTACTGTTCTAATCCTGTCAAACTTCTAGAAACATTTCAAAACCAACTATCCCTCTTCATTTTATTTTTACCAGTTGTAAAACCTTCCTACTTTAGCTCAATATTGATATTACATTATCAAAGAGCATAGCAGATCTCTGTCAGACATTTATGACAACAAATGTTTTAAGGCTTCTACGATGCGACAATCCCTATCACAGTGAAAATTAAAACCGCTTTGAAGACTTGTTAAATGATAGAAACCTTGCTTTTTGAGTGAAAATATATATTATTATTTTATTATAATAAATGTTTCACAATGTGTTTTTTTTTTCTTTTATACTTTTTTCGTATTATTTGTGAATGAGGTCTTAAAAAGCAGCTACAGTCTTTAGGGGTCATGAGGTAAAGATGGTACTTGTTATCTTGTCTTGTGCGAAGAGTGAAAAGATTTAAAAAAAAAACACTTTCCCTGCACACCCAGAATTATATCTCTTAAAAACGGTATCCTTGCGTCGTAAAAAATCTAAAACTATCTTAAAGTTACATGCTTCCTTTTCTAATTGATAATATATTTGTCACATTTGCAGGTGCAATTTATCAACAGCAAGTTAGTATACCAATGTCCACGAATTGTGTTCTCCTACCATCTCATAAAATTGAAGATGTTAGATCCATAGATACATTGACTTTTTAACACATCATTTGCGAAACGGATCCAATCAATATGTCCTCCCGAAGACAAGATTTACTAAACTACAGAAACCGCTTGATCTATATCTTTATGTACCTACATCTCGAGTTGAACGAAATGGTCATCTCACTTCTAAATTTTACGACAAAAGGGACGACTTAAATTTCAAAATTATCAATTTTCCTTAAAAAGACTGTGATATTCCAACCTCTCCTACTTACGGGGTGTATATTTCACAGTTATTTTGTTACGCGAGAGTTTGCACAATTTATGAGTGATTGATTAATTAGTTACAGTTTAACTTCAATTGAGCAATATTTCAGCTATATCAGGACGAGAACAAGTTAATCTATTCAAATAAACAAAGAAAGAAATAAAGGTGGAAGGGACAACCGGGTTTTTGATTGCCACTAGAAAAGATGGGTAGGGGCGGGAAATTTAAACTTTAATACCACCATCTGTGATTCTGCTACCATATCAGGGGTCTTCGTACTGTATTGAGCGTGGCATCTCCCCACAAAGGTTGGCTACAATGGCTTGCGGTCAGTCTTTCCGTATTATGACATGACTACCCCACATTGACATGGCATTCCCCAATCCACCACCTTTGGACGCAACCGGCAGCTCTTTAGCCGGAGCCCCTGAACCGATTCAGGTGCTGTGAGCATAAATTATGCAGAATTTCTCACTACGCATAGTTAACTCTGTGACCGCATTATTAAACAGAGCTTCAAAAACTTTTGTCTTATATATATGATCATTAAAAAGGTTCTTTAATAGATATCATTCCCTTTTGGAAAAATGTAAAGTTTCGGGCAGAACTTTCATTCAGGATTTTTTTTTTACTTAGAACTGAAATGAACATTTCTTTCACTATCTACGACCTTTTAAAAACAGTTGCTTTCGAGTTGCTACTAGACACTACCGCAATGAAAGGGGCGGTTTGGCACGCCTTAAAAGCGGTTTAACTACCATTTCTTTTGAAAGGTGTGTACCAAGTCAGGACCATTGCGGTTGATAGTATTGCACCTGTTTTTTTTATTTTTGATCATCGGGTCTGGAAATTTTTGTTCGATAATGTTGTTATTACCCTCATTTACAGCCTAAGCAATACTTTAGATGAATTGTAGACAATTTTGTGTATATAGAACTTTCGAGTCACATATCCTGAGATAGGATACTATGAACGTCAGGAAGTTCTCCAGATAGCGGGCAGTTAATCCTGGAGAGGTGTCAGTGTAAAGAAATCTAAAATAATTTTTTATCATTGTACTCTCGACAAGTACACCATTACTCTATTTTGTGTTGTTTCTTTATTGTTTGTTTTGTGTATGTCATGTATATTGCCATTTTTTTTATACTTCACTCTTTTATCTGTTGACTTTACTTTTATCTTTTTTTAATATTCACTCTTTTTGGTGGTGTTTGTAATTTCGGCTCACGAATTTACATTCTTGGTCACATAAATAACTCGATGAAGAAAATAATGAAATTCATATCCGTTCTCATAAAATTAATGGAAACGTCGATCACTTAAAATGCAAAAATTTACCGTTAATATAGTAAATGAAAATGTCAACAACTAAACTAGAGATGTAATATGAAAAGTAGTTTCTTTTCATTTTCAATCTCATTGAATTTTTTACCAAGTAATGAATTATTTTTTATTCTTACATCTGATCTAATTATTTGAATGTCAAGAAAATTTACTTCTTTTTACTTGCAGATAATGAAAAGAGAAAGATGACATTATTTGTTTGTCTCCAATTCTACTTCCAATCTATTCACCAACAGCTCTTTTTTCCAAATCCATGAATTTATAATGATATTTGCGAGGCTCCTGGAATGGTTTCAGTGATTACAGCTATGGAGATTATCCTGATTATGCAGGGTAGTCGGGTCAATACGGAAAGCTTGACCATGGACCTTTGTATAAGCTTGTTCGAGATTCCAATCAGTGACGTCACAAAATCTTTTGGTTGGCAAAGTATTTCAACAATAACTTGCATTGTATAGCAATGGGAGAGAATTTTATTTTTTAAATAACTTTTAAATACTTGTCCGATTTTGGATCTGTAAAATGCATGATAAACCTCGAGATTTTAATATTTTTTCTACCGATTTACTTTTGAAAAATTTCCTATGAATTATTTGAAATGCATATTTCAAATATTTGGAAATTGTGAAAATTTTGAATGTTATACAAATACGTGAATTAGATCAAATAAAACTGATCAAAATCGAATTTTTTATATCCTTTTAAACTGCAAAATGTCTACAATTCAGATCAAAAGAAATTATTAAATTAGCTTTAAAAACAATTTCATACCAGGTAATTGAAAATGACATTTTTATTACCCTAATTAATGAATACGATTTCTTGCCAACCAAAAGGGTCCACAGGTAAAATTTTCGATGTTGTGACGTCACTGCGAATAAGCCTATGTAGTGAAATGCCATGTTTCATGCGTTATAAAATATCCTTTATATTTTGAAGGGAGTAGTCTCTTGGGAAAGCAAAGTCAACTTAATTTTCCTGTCTCTACCCATTTCTACCCTTCTACAGTGGCAATCAAATCATGTTGTCCAGTTGCCCCTTTCAGCTTTATTTCGTTCTTCTTGAATTTTATCATTTTTTTCAATAACTTGTTCTCATCCTGATATAACTAAAATATTCTTCGCTGAATCAAGCAGCCATTGTAAAGATCTTTTATTATGCCCCATGACAAGAAGTGTGGGCATATTGTTTTATCCCTTTCCGTTTGTCTGTCAATACGATTAAAAAACACGTGTGTTTAGCGGGGCATCATATGTATCTTACAGACACCAATATCATAACCAAAAAAATCGCACTGCAATTTGAACAGGTGTCGAGGCATGTCATGTCATCCTCTATTTTTTTTTAACTCTGTTCCTATCTAATATTGGCGTAACGCTTAGTCCCTTTATTTTGTTTTTTTTTTCTTCCTGACCGGCATTTTGTCTTCTGACTTTTGGTTTTCCAATTGTTTTATTTCAGACACATTATACATGTCGTATGTCGAAATGATTATATGTAAATTTTAAGTATATTTATCTGAATTTTAGTATTTTGTTATTTTATTAAAAACTGAATTGATGTAAGATAATGAATTGTTTGCTTCCAAGGGTATTACAAGTACAGTCGTCCAGTACTTAAATCCAGTACAAAACGCCGATTATTTCAAGATACAATAAATCTAAAGTTAAAAAAACTGATATAACTAACAAGACGACGGATAGTGATCCCCATGTGTCGATCCTGCACCAGGTGCAGGCGACACAAAATATCTCCCTTGCACAAAGCTCTAACCTAAGCAGAAACTTTCAAAACTTTGTCGGGGTATTATAGGGGTCCCAGTTGGTATGGTGAATAGGGAAATGCCCCGTCTATGTGGGGGTAGTGTGGTCATAATACGGTAAGCCTGCAGGACTGCGAACAATTATAACCAAACTGTGTTTTAATCGATACGTTTCATGCAGTATAAAGACCCCTTCTTTATTTCTCTAAGGAGAGCAGATGCTCTGTGAATCGTATAGAAGGCTTGATTTCCTGTCCCTACCCATTTCTCCCCTTTTCTAGTGGCAGTCAAAACTCGTTGCCTCGGTTTTGCGTTCCACATTTTCTTCTTTCTTCTTTTACTAGCATCAATGTTAAATTGTTTAACTTGATATTGTTCTGATGCAGCTGGAATATTGCGCCTTGTCCGTTCGTCCGAAGTTCGTCGCATTTTTCTCCGCTTCTATTTCACCGCTTTATTCCAAATTTGGTGTTTGACTTTATAATATAGGGGTAATGTGTCGCAAGCGATTTTGGTCACCTTATGATATCAACTTCCTGTTTGGCGGGACTTGGTCATTTCCCCTTCATTGGTCTTTATTGAACGTACTGAAAATTTTCGTCGCACTTTTCTCAGCTACTGCTGGACCGATTTATTTCAAATTTGGTACTTGATTTTATATATAGGGGAAATGTGTCGTTAGCGATTTTGGTCATCTTATGAAATCAACTTCCTGTTTGGGCGGAAGGTACGTAGCCATTTTCCCTTTTCAGTGTGTAAAATAATACCTAGCACCACAACGTGTGCAACCTCATGTTTGTTCTACATCATCTCTTTTATATGTTATGATATTTGATCTTTCAAATATTTGGTATTCGTCTGCACTGAGGGGATAAAAGTTGTCAGAATATGGAAATACGGCTTTTCTGAGTCGTGTTCACACCGGAATACATTTCAACCAAGAAAAGTACAAATGAAACTACTGAAGGAATATTAGCAACAAACAATTGCAAAAGAATAATTAAGCAATACCCCATGAAAAGTAAGCCGCTTCGGGAACTGGTTATAATCTTATTCCTATTTTTCATCTTTGTGTGCCCCCGAGGGAATCCCGGGGTATAGAAATAGGACCTAGTATCTCCGGCTTGCGGGGTATGACCCCTCCTAAACGGGGCTGACCCCGAGGGAACCCCGGGATATAGAAATAGGACCCATTCCATGGTTGTGCGGGATTTATAAATACACAACCCATCTTTCGGATGGGATGTAAACTCAAGTCCACGTGTTGGAAGAAATGCAAAGCTTCCTGCACGTAAAAGAACCCTTGTAGCAAGCTTTTTTTGAGTGGTCCGTAGGTGATCGACTACAAGGCTTAATTCCCCGCCCCTTTCGATTCGCCCTACTTTTCCAGTGGCAGTCAGAATTTCCCGTCCCATGACCCTTTCCATACCTCAAAGTGGTTATTT
>MJUU01054116.1:51316-69098 GCA_002080025.1 Modiolus philippinarum | reverse complement strand
CCCCCAACAGCCCCAAAAAATTTTTATCTACAAAAAATATCATCATAAACAGAGGCTCCCTGGAGCCTGTATCGCTCACCTGGCTTTCAGTTGCCACAATCAAGCTAACATTGTAAGTTATACAGTTGAACTTCAGTCTCTCAATTTTGGTAGAGCAAACACCACCATTAACTTGGACTATATTTTAAGTCTGATTATGTTTTACTATACTTTTTGTTGGGCTTTTTTGACAAAAATTGTCATCTTAGGGACCACTTTCGACACCAGTTTTGAAGTCAAGACATCATTTGGTAAATTGCAGTCAACAACAATTTTTAACACCATATCTTTAAGTTATGCCATCAATATCTATTTGGAAAGCAAATTTCATTAAAATCGGACAGTGTTGAATTTTCCCACCTTTTTGGCGGCCATTTTGAAAATGGCAGTCAACAAACAATTTTCAACACCGGTTTTGCAGTAGAGACATCAATATCCACTTACTTTAAACATATTTATTGATATCGAATAAATCACATATAATAACAAAACATCAAATACAATATGGGATTTGGAAACAAGAGCTTGGCTCTTATATTAATCCATTTCCCGAGGCAAAAAAAAATCAATTACAATAATATACAACAAATAAGCATGAAAGGAGTAAAAGTACAAAAATATTTAAATTTGCAATGTATGTATATATATTATACAATTTTCACATAATAAATACAAAACATATTAGAAGATATAATAGTGCAATTAAAGGGGTTAACACTAGGATTATATGGTCTCGTTATGTACATTAAGGTTGATATGAGTGAAAAGAAAGATTGTTATGTACATTAAGGTTGATATGAGTGAAAAGAAAGATTGTTATGTACATTAAGGTTGATATTAGTGAAAAGAAAGATTTTAGGTGCAAATGGAAGATGGAGAAGTGAAAAATTGTGTGTAAGGGATAGGGTAAACTAATGTGGAAAGGGTAGTGTACAGCTATGATGTTCTGTTAGAAAAACGATTGCTGTTAACTATGTAGTTTTGTACTGATTTAAATATAATTTCATTCTGTTGATATGTTAAATTTTCGGATCCAAATAACAAGATTTTTAACGAGGTTCTAACACAGACATTCGATAAATATCTTTCGCGACAAGTTGTGTTTTTTGGGCATTTAAGTAAATAGTGTTCAGGTGATTCAACGTTTCCACATTTACAATTGGGAGACTGCACAAGATTTTTGTTATACAAATGTTGGTTTAAAGAGCTGCAACCCATTCTTAATCTGGAATGTTGAATTTGACCAAATCTAGATCCAGGGTAGTAATAAGACGGTTTTTTACTATTTTTATTTTTAAGTTGGTGTTTAAAACTGTTAATTGTTGGGCTTGATTGTAAATTTAGTGGCAAAGAATTCCATATTTTAATTGTTGACGGCAAGAAGTAGTTTGAATACAACACGGTTCTTGTACGAAGGGGCTGGAAATCCGAAGCATTTCGAGTATTATATCCGTGGATGTTTTGAAAGCGTTCAGGTAACAGTTCGTTCAGATAAGTTGGGGAAATATCATTTACCATTTTGTAAAAATATGTTAGTTTATGAGTTGACTGTCTGTCTGCTATTTTTCCCAACCCGTTTCTTTATACAGAGAACTAATCGAAGTAAGACGAGTAGCGCCAGTAACAATTCTTGCGGCTTCTATTTGAACACTCTCTATTTTTTTAATTAACATTATTGTAGAATTATCCCAAACAACATCGGCATATTCAACCATTGGTCGCATGTACGAAAAATAGAGTTGTTCAAGAGTTTTACGATTAAGGATAAATTTAAATTTTCTTAAAATATTAAGACGTTTGAAAGCTTTTTTAACCATCAGGTCGATATGTTTATGCCAACTTCCGTCGTTGGACAACAAGACACCGAGATGTTTGTGTTCTTCCAATTGGAAACCAAATTTCAGTGGAATCGGACAATGTTGAATTTTCCCGCCTTTTTTTGGCGGCCATTTTGAAAATGGCAGTCAACGAACAATTTTTAACATCAGTTTTGAAGTTGAGACACCAATACCTTTTTGGAAACCAAAACTCATTGAAATCGAACAATGTTGAATTTTCCCGCCTTTTTTGGCGGCCATTTTGAAAATGGCGGTCAAAGAACAATTTTCAACACCGGTTTTGAAGTTGAAACATCAATATCTATTTGGAAACCAAATTTTATTGAAAATGGACAATGTTGAATTTTCCCGCCTTTTTTGGCGGCCATTTTGAAAATCGCGGTCAACCTATGCATTGCAAGCATTTTATCAATTTACACTTAACCTTCATCTTCTATAGTTTTGGAAATTAAAGACGAAAAATATGAAAATTTTGAAAATTCTGTGAAAAAAGGGCAACAACTCCTACAAGAGTTTTTGGATTATCTTCAAAATTTCAGGGTAGGTAGATCTTGACATGTTGAACATTTTTGCAATTTAAAGTTGGCTTCTATCTCTTATAGTTTTTCTGATAAAAAAATTAATAAAGTTAAAATTTTGAAAATTTTACAGAAAAAGGGCAATAACTCCAAGACAGGTTTTCGGATTTTCTTCAAAATTCCAGGGCAGGTAGATCTTGCCATGCTGATCTATAACGGTTTTCGAGTTATTTGCAAAAAACATCAATTTACCCCTATGTTCTATTTTTAGCAACAGCGGCCATGTTGTTTAGTCTTCCAACTAACCAAACACAATTTAGAAACTGCATACCCTGGTGATGATTCAGGCCAAGTTTGGTTACAATTGGCTCAGCAGTTTCAGAGGAGAAGATTTTTGAAATTGTTGAAGGACGACGGACGGACAGACGGACAGACGGACGCAAAGTGATGGCAAAAGCTCACATGGCCTTTTAGGCCAGGTGAGCTAACAAGAGGTCTGTGAGCCCAAGCTCACTAGAAATACCCCCTCTCTCAGCTAAAAATTATTCTATAATGCTACAAGTGTCAAAAGTAACTAAGTCGGTAAACAGAAAGTAATTACCCGATTGGTCCGAAAACACATCCCACATTAGGCATGACTATACAAAGCTTGTGACAAAATTTCAGATCTACAAGAAGTATATGAGTGACGGACTTGAAAAATTATTACTACATACACAAGCTGAATGATCCTTGAAGAAAAAATTCAATATATGGCTATAATGCAAAAAATCAAAATTATGGGCAAACAGGAAGTAGATGAGTTACGGACTTGAAAAGGGGAGAAACAGTACAACTCATCATAGTTAAGCTTCAGACCAAATATCAAATCATTACTACATACACAAGCTGAAAAATCCTTGACAAAAAATTTCAATGTATGGCTATAATGGAAAAAAATTGAAGCTATAGGCAAACAGAAGTAGATGAGTGACGGACTTGAAAAGGGGAGACACAGAACAACTCATCATACCAAAGCTTCAGACCAAATATCAAATTATTACTACATTCACAAGCTGAATAATCCTTGACGAAAAATTTCAATGTGAAAAACCAAAGTTATCAGCAAACAGGAAGTAGCCAAGTGAGGACTTGAAAAAGGGACACACAGTACAACTCATCATACTTAAGCTTCAGACCAAATATCAAATCAGTACTACATACACAAGCTGAGAAATCCTTGACAAAAAATTTCAATATACACCTACAATAAAAAATCAAAAGTTATCGGTAAACAGGAAGTAGATGAGTGATTGACTTGAAAAGGGGAGACACAGTACAACTCATCATACTTAAGCTTCCGACCAAATATCAAATCATTACTACATACACAAGCTAAGAAATCTTTGACAAAAAATTTCAATATATGGCTACAATGAAAAAAATTAAAAATTATCAGTAAACAGAAAGTAGATAACAGACGGACTTAAAAAGGGGTGACACGGTACAACTCATCATACCTAAGCTTCAGCCCAAATATCAAATCAGTACTACATACAAAAGCTGAGAAATGTTTGACGAAAAATTTCAATATATGGGTATAATGGGGAAAAATTGACTAAGTCAGTAAACAGGAAGTAGTATTTGCACAGGTCTGAAAATGCATTCTGCAATATGGCATGATCATACAAAGCTTCTGACAAAATTTCAGATCTGTACCTCTTACCATTGCTGAGATAAATGCGACTGAAATGTGTTACGGACGGAACCACCCATACACCCACACACCCACCCACCCACACACACACACATAGACCGAAGACAATATATCCCCCTTTCCCAGATGGGGGGCGGGGTATAATTATTCGGGCAACTTTATATGAATCTGGACAACCAAGTTTGGTCAGCTGGTTTGCCGCAAAAATTTAAAGTGTTTAAATCTCAAAAACGGCCACACTGACCTATCAATATTTTTTTTAAATGATGTATGATCAATATTCTAATGAACGAAAATATTAATTTTAAATCCTTGATATTATAAACTTAAGGAGTGACCATCCTTAAGTGCTCTTCAATCCAGCAGAAAATATAGAGCAAAGTGATCTAATTTTGCCCCGATCAGAGATGAATGCATCTGCAAGATAAGATGATACTAACATGTGCAATGACCGAGATATGAACTTTGATATAAATTTGAATGGACACAAATCAAGCAGAAAATAGTATTAAAGATGGAGGCAGTCAGTAAACCCAAGATGCATCTGCATGCAAAGTTTAATGACCATATCCTGCAGAGTTAGGGAGATATAAACCCAAATGTACACCAATACGTTGACATAAATGTTGAGGAGGATTAAAATGGAAAATCTTGTAACAGTGTCACCTTGAATGATATTCCACTCTCTCTCTTTCTCCTGTCATAGACTAGCAAACAAAGAAGTGATATCTAAGCTACACAAGCAGCAGTGATACAAGTATACACTGAGGTTTATAAGTTATCAAACAGATTTCTGCTAAACAATATCAAATATTAAAGGAATAATTGACTCACCTCCAACACAGTATTGCAAATATAACCACCATGCCACCCTGGTAAACTACTAAAGATATCTGATCTGGAACTGTTATACAACATAAAGTTAACAGGTAGTCAAGCACCACACCTGTGAAGAAAAAAAACATGCATAAAGAAGTTAATCTTAGAATCTAGAACAAGGATTACATAGTTTTACATAATTTTACAACAAGGCTGACAGATCAAATTTTAACATGAGAAATTGATTGAAAGAAAAATCAAAATAAAAATTTATGCTACAAAACTTGCTTATATTGATAAGATGTTATGCAAACAACTAATATGTGCATTAGTGAAACTTTGCAAAATAAAAATGTTTATTGCAAAAATAAAATAAGTATTTTTACCACAATGCATTTTTGTTTATGTTCAAGTGATATGCAATATATTTAATTGCTGACCGAAGAAATATAGCATGAGTTAGACAAACCAGGACCATTTCCAAATGTCAAAGGAAAACAGGAAATAGCTTATTTGCATTACAATTGTGCATTACATGAACCCAAGTCAGTTTTTTTAAAACTTTTTTTTGTTTGTTTGTTTGTTTTTTTGGGGGTTTTCAAGAAGCATAACTCTAAAATCACCTCTCTCCTCCTACACTAAAATTGAACTTAGTCCAGAGGTAAGTGTACATACTTATTTTGAAGACAAAATTAAATTTTGCTCACAAGTTGTAAGTTTGAAACCCAAAAATAAAAATAAACAAAATCTAAAAGTTTCAAGGGTCAGAACCACCTATAGTTCTTGACCCATAATTGAACCTTGCATGAACTTTATATTCTTCAATCATCAACTTAATATTTACTACTTTTGAGGACTATCTTCAATTTGGTTTAAAAGTTATTGGTTGGAAACCCCACAATTACGGTAACAAAATTTCAAAGTTTCAAGGTTGATAACTTCAGAACCAATCAGACCTCAGAATCCAAAATCAAATTTGGCTTGGGTTTTGTAGTAAACAAATGACATACAGTGTTTTGAGGTAGTTAGTTATTGACTTCACAAGTTAGCAATAAAAAACCTTGGGAGTACTTTCCAACAGGCAGACACATGACTGAGAGTATCACATAATACTCTCAATTAATGTGATAGGATACAAAAATTCAAGATAATCAAATGCCTTATAATATGCATATCTTTTATATATGTGAATCTTAGTTCTGCTCTCTTTCTGTGTACCATTTTCCATTTTGCTGGACCTATCAATTCTTTTTAGTATGAAACTGTTCTATTAACCTAGTCAAATATCACATGTAGTTAACAAGAAACTTATGTTGTCACCTATAACCATACCTACCAGTACTTAGGTATGAGAGAAAGACAAAGTGAGTTGTCAGATAAAATACTGTAATTGTACTTTTTTTCGCGGGTACTTATTTTCACGAATTTCCGTCTGCAGACAAGTTCGCGGGTATTTAATTTCGCGGTATCGCCATTAGACTTATGCTTTTTATTAGTAATTACCCATTTTTACACATATACGCGTGTATTTATTTTCGCGGAAAAGTGCTGACCGCGAAATTCGTGAAAATAAGTACACCGCGAAAATAAGTACAATTACAGTAATAGCTTGTTGGGAAATAGTGATGTTAAAGGACTGATTCAGAAATGTCAAGGCATTATTGGATTGTCATTGTTCTAAAGATTTTTAATTGGTGGAAAAGTCTTTTAAGAGAATGCAGAGTTTGCGCAACCTCTTTATGAGTACTGAAGTTGGATTTCTGATCTTTCCATCACTGCAGACTAATGCTGAAGTGATGAAAAAAAAACTCTCAATGCGTATATGTTTGTCAAAGCAGGCTATACATATTTAGTGTCCAATGTCTGAATTTGAACTACATCATTATGTACGATATTACCTGCTAACATTGCACTAAAAAGGAATGCTGGGAAATAATGATGGAAGTATAAAACTCTTGTCATTGGCCAGAATGGTAAATAATGTAAAGCCCAGCCTAATAACAGCCACCATCCGGCACTAAACATCCGATCCTTGTATTCTACAATGTAAAAATTAGAGTACGTAAAAATACTAATATCTACTAAAGTGCGATAAGGAATACAAAGTTCTTTGTTATTCTTTCAGAAATGTATCAGATATTATTTTAGTCACATACATTTCCTGAAGTTACAACTAGATGTGTTTGTGAAACACTATGCCCCCGGTAGCAACCATGTCTACCATAAAAATAAATGCTAAAATTGCAATCACTAGAAATCTAGGTTAAGTAGACATTTGTACAAAGCTCCATTAGATCATCCACATAAAGAATATCAAGCCTCTTGTAATTGCAATTAATGAGCTAAAAGCAAAATCTAGATTTTGACTTTAAGACCTCTGTGACCTTGACCTTCAACCTGACCTTAATGAAATTTGCATAATGGTGTTCAGCTTTATATGATCAATATACAGGCCATATATGAAGGTCCTATCAAATTTGGTTGGAAAAATAACAGCAATGTTGAAGTTTTCAAATTTTCACTCAGTAACCTTGACCTTTGACATGACTGACATTTTTGGTGGATTTGTATTAAGCTTCATTAGATCTATTCATATATGGAATATCAGACCTCTAGCAATTGTAATTAATGAGCTATAGCAAAATCTATATTTTGACCTTTTGACCTCTGTGACCTATNACCAATAAACAGGCCAAATATGAAGGTCCTATCACATCTGGTTGAAAAGATAAAGGCAATGTGAAAGTTTTTGTTAAAGTTTTCAATTTTGCACTCAGTGACCTTGACCTTTGACCTGACCCAAATTTTTTTGGCAGATTTATATTAAGCTTTATTAGATCTATTCACACACATAATATCAAGCCTCTAACAATTGTAATTAACAGCTATATCAAAATCTAGATTTTGACCTTTTGACCTCTGTGACCTTGACCTTTGACCTGACCTAAGTGAAATTTGCATATTTGTGTTCAGCTTCACATGATCAATACACATACCAAATATGAAGGTCCTATCATATTTGGTTTAAAAGTTATGATGAGCCAGGTAAAAGTTGGGGACCAGATAGACAGACAGACAGACATACATACAGACAGAGTGACGGGGGCAAAAACAATATGCCCCCGATCTAAAGATCTGGGGGCATAAAAACAAAATGTTGGTGAGGTTTATACACCCAAACTCAGAATCGGAAGAAAAAGAAGTGGGGATAATACACCATTTATCACAATCTGATTTCAGTAAAGTAAGAAAAATACTTTATGATACATTTGCCTGGTCATTTTCTCTAATCGATGTACAGTCGAACCTCGATAAGTCGAAGTCGAAGGAACCATTGAAAAATGTTCGAGTTATCCGAGGTTTGAGACATCTGAGTTACGGATTAGGACATTTTTTTCTGTGAGATAAACAACAGACAAGAGCATAACGTGGTCAATTTTGTGTTAAATGAATTTCCGTCGATGTGCAGAGTATAACTATTGCATTTTTGTTGAAATAAAAAAATATATAATAAACAAACTTGTTAGCACGAATGTACTACATTTGTGTATAAAATTTAAAAAACAAACAGAAAGTCCAAAACAGATATATCAAACACTTCACATTACTTTACCGGTAAGTGTCAATTTAAATTTCAAAATGAAGCTGTTGAAACGAAACTAGCCATAAACATTTCTGAAAAAATTATGGACTGCTTGGCATTGAGTTGAAAAGCTGAGACAACCGAGTTAGACACAACAAGGTTCAACTGTAAAATTATTTCAACTGACAAAATCTGATATAATTCTTGAAATATACAAAAAATCTGTCAAAATTTTTTAACATATTATATCATTTGTGCAAATTTCAGCATCTAATGAAAAAAAAGTTTCAAGTAATCTTAAATATAAATGACATTTTAACATGCTATCCCTTGATCGATCATATTTTTGTATATTTTGTTTGAGTTCTTACCTTTCCAATACTTATTATTTTTGTATCCTCTCTTGCTTTTAATAACATCAATACAATAAGCTAGGATAAATACTGCAGTCAGTCCAAGACAACCCCAAAATATAACTGGATTACCTAACAAGTATATTCTGTGATCCATTCCAGAGAAAATTTGGCCCTAGAAATAAAAAAATTGCATATATAATAACTCATATTAGTATAGTACCTCTGCAACAACCAATATTTGACCACATAAATTCCAAGTTTTACAGTTTCAGTTAGTGGAGGTTCAGAAAAATGGGCATTTCTATTCCCAACATCTATGCTGAAAGTGTGTTTTAACTTCTGTTTTTGTTGTTTTTGTTTCTTTTGTCCCTTTTTGTGTAATTACCTTATTACCATGTTATATTTTACATCTGATTTTGTTTATTCTGTGTTCCATTGAAAGTGTTTTTCTTTAATGCTGTACTTTTGTTTGTATTTGATGAGATCTATGACAGGCTTTACATTAATCTAAAACATACAAAAAAGTTTCTAAAATCAACAGGTATAAATGTACTAAGGGCTATTCCATTTAAAATTCCCACCGGGGGGTGGAACACCAGTGAATTATTTTTCTGTTGGTGGTGGGTAATTTTCTATTGTATCCTAATAGTTTCATTATATATTTAAATTTTTTCTCTTAGTGGGGGGTATAATTATCAGTGGCGTTCCACCCCTGGTGGGAATTTTTACTGGAATAGCCCTAAATTAGTCTTGGCTACTTGTTATATTATTGTATAAAATGTAACTGCAATAAAAAAAATGTCATTTTTCGCTAAGTTTTTTTTTCAGTATGTTTCACAAAGATATAAGATGAATTTCTGCACAAATTTTTTGAAAATTTAAATGCTTTATGATGGTTGATAATTTTTTCTGCTTTCACACTAACATGATAAGTACTTTCAATAGCTGTCTCATTTAAATTTTGGTACATTACCCTGTAGTTTATAGGCCACTGCCATGGTCTCGATGTTATTTCACCTTCCTTTGGTTTTAATCCACTGTTTCCCTACAAAATACAAAGTGTATTCTTTTTTGCTATATTATCTGATTCTGTATTCAACACCCTTCAATAGGAATTTTTTGTATCTTATTGCTGAAATACATATTTGTACTGTTTTAAATTCAATTTTTTTAAAATACAACTTGTAAGGATAAAATGTTTAGGGAATTGATTTTTAAACAAAAAACATCATAGCGCATTTCATTGCACATCACATGTGTCTATAAGGTCTGTAAGTCTCGTCATGTGACTCACGAGAATCAACGTTAAACAGGCAATTTGAAAACGTTTCCCACCAAAACATGACGTAAGATGATTGTGACGTTCAAATTTTTTGTTTGAAACGTCATATATTTTTGTTTAAAATGTAACTTCCGGGTACAATTTTTGATCCCGGAAGTTCCAAAATTGTACAAGACTTACAGGCCTTATAAGTAACAATTATTTTTATCTCTACATCTGTATTTCTTAACGTATGAAATATTGAGGGTAAACTGTATGAATTTGATATCCTCTTAAATTGTTCAAGACAAGTCTTATTTCATGCTTCTTAGAGGATGGTAAAGGGTTATTTTTGAACAACATACACGACAATTTTTATTTTTCGTACACCATACAAGACCTTTATTATTTCACGTACATTGGAAAAATAATATGCATCATACAATGTACATGCCAAATATTTCAGGCCATCTTTTTTGTACATCTTAGAATGATCCCCCTTTAGGACCCCCTTCTTATGTCACTGTAAAAATAAAGAATATAAAATTGCAGGTAAAAAAAATCCACTTTTAAAGTATCATTGAAAAATATAAATACACCTTAAGCTGTGAAAAAATTTTTGTAAATGTTACAAGACAAGTTTGAAGTTTATATATTAACTAGGGCATGAAGTCTAATAATTGAATTGAACATACCTGTGTCATAACAGCATGGCTTTCAATAAATTTCTCTAAGAAGCTTGGTGAGTATAACTCAAAACTGGCATTGGGTACTGAAACAAAGAATCATGAAAATGTAGATTTATAAGTAACTAAGTAATCAAACTGTGTTGTCTCAATTTGCTGTTTATTTTTATTTTGCAGATTTTAGAATATCTTAATCAATATTTTTTGTTAAAAGAGAATTACAACTGAACAGGTTTCAAAATGAAATAACACAGCAATACATTTTTGTATTAGTTTAGTTGTATATTTTTACAGTACAGCTTTCTAGCTCGAAATTTACACCAAATTTAATTAGATAGTCCATCAAACTTCATATCCATGAGGGATGTACATGTATTTACTCCATGTCTTTGCTTTTCTGATAAAATATATAATTTTTTATATGGTTCACAGTTGGGGATACATTGAACAATTTAACATGCTGAGATGTATGGTGAATGAAAGGATATGGAGTAAATGCACATGAGACAAAGTCTCTACAAATACATGGTAAAATCAAGCAAAGGAACAACACTTTTATTGTCGTTCTTCATCTTGAAGTCACCATGAGGCCTTCAACAATGAGCTTTGCTCATACCTCATAGTAAGTTCAAGACAGCCCCAAGCACCGGTTTGAATGGAATTCTTTGCTGATTGTCGACCAACACTATATCCATGTCTTTTCTGGTCATGGATTCAGGATTGTCAACAAACCTTAATTAAACTGGCAAAGTGCTCTTACAATCACTGTCATCTGTTGCACCACAAAAGCCCTAGTGTCTTAAGCTAGTAGAAGATTATAACATATAGACAAACACAGGGCACTCATCAAGACGATTGTAAGAAAACTTGGCATTATAAAATAGTGAGATGAAAGCACTTTAAACAGGTGGTCAGAACTTCATTTCCAAATTACAAAATTAAATACCAAAATTTGAAAGTATGATAGTATATCCATATGATTCTCTCACGAACAAGTACACCATATCTGAAATATATAGAGAGCATAAATCTCTCACACTGGGAATCTTTTTATGGACTCCACACTGCAGGAGAGACAAACTCCAGTCGATAATGGTGAATGAAAGGATATGCAGTAAATGCACATGAGACAAGTCTCTCAAAAAACATGGTAAAATCAAGCAAAGGAACAATGCTTTTATTGTTTTTTTATATATGTATGGAGTTGATTCTTTTTTTGTATTATGTATGAGATAATGCATTATTAAGATACCCTTTAAATCTAAATTTTATTTTGTTCTCACTCCTGGTGGTTAAGCTACAGTTGAACTCTATTGTGTCGAAATTCAAGGGACTGAATAAAAACTTCAACTTGTCCATTGCTTCACTTTATCTATGTGCCATTTTGATCAATTATACCTAATGTTACTTGAGTATTTTTTTATTCGTCTTCATCATTTCTTGTATTTCTTTGTTGCCATACTCTTTTTTTTTTACCTTGAATTTGAAATTTCACTTTTAACTTCCTTTTTCATATTTGTTAAAGTATTTATGATCAGAAAACAATGATCACTCATGTGATCTTAGTAATCATGTATTAAAAAGTTTTTTTTTGTAACTAACAATCTAACTTACATCTAGTATCTGTGACTTCCTCCACACTCCACAATGTCTTTTTATCCTTTATGTTAGGGTTACATGTTACCTCTAACTGCTCCCAACCCCTATAATATAGCAATAGATTCCAGAGGATTAATATTTCATATAGAAACAAGATGTGTTTGTGAAACAATACATATGCCCCCAGCACCACTTGTATTAGTTTAATAAATTTGAAAAATGGAATCTCAATATTTTGGTTAGAGTAATCTTTCTTCAGACACAAAGCATATGAAAATGGAATCTAAGACTTAAATTCTAACCTCTGTGACCTGACCTTTGACCTGACCTAATTTTTGGGGGCATATTTATGTCCCTCTTGACTAGATTTGTATACTTGCAACGTTTGATAAGTCTATTTTTAATTGTTCAAAAGTTATAGCTAAGGTTAAAGTTTCGGACACACAGACAGACAGACAGACAATAGGACAAAAACAATATGCCCCCGATCCTCAATCTAGGGGTATAAAAAAAACTCGTCAGTTAGCAATTAAACACATTATCAAACAATTAGAAGATTATTAAAGACAGACTTTATTCTATTTCAAGATTTTGATGAAATGCAGACTTGGCCATCCCTTTTGGTAAAAAAATTGTAAGTTACTTGATAGAAAAATCGTAAGTTGAGATGAAAACTAGTACGGCACTTTTTATAATCATATCTATTTTTAGTACAGAAACTAGACTTTGTAGTGAATAACACATTTTATCTAACATTGTAAGAGTTTTCATATAAGATACGACAGAAATACTACTAAGCAGAACTAGTATGATGCAGAAAGTTGTATCACCACATTGTGGTAATAAAAGAATGGCACCACAATGTGCATGTATCCACGTCAACAAAATGAAAACGTCGTGTCAAGCATCAAGTAGTTCCTTGGTTAAAACTGAAAATAATGTAGCATCAAGGGAATAAAACTATTTTGAGCATTTATTTTTTGTAGAATGTTAGATAAACATATTATATACAGAGATGTGATGGTACATCATTCTTGTATCAGGTCTCGTCGGTAGAATGATTTGCATCACTACTCGTCACTGACGTGACTAGTAGTGATACCGACTCTACCAGATACATCACACTATATTATATAATGTATATATATAGCCGTACATTTCTTACGCCAAGAAGACCCTTTTAAGGTGGAATCTTATAATTTTGACCTGTATAGATCATTTTTCCCCATCAAATTTTATTACCAAAAATGCAGATTTCATATATAACATATAAAATCTCTATGAAACAACAGACCACAAATAAAAATTTTCTGGAATTACTGCCAACTGATGAATTTCCGAAGGAAAAAGTAAACCATCGTAAGGGAGTAATATGACCTAAAACATAGTAAATCTTATGCCAAAATCGTATGGGTAGGCACTTTTGTGAAATGCCACAAGAGGAAAAGTAAGAAATATTTCCCAAAACAATTTTTGTTCCTCATTTCTTTAACTTCTAAACAACAATGACAGTAAAAGTGAAGGATGGTAACACAAGCATTTATTTCAGAATATTTTCAAAATATATGTTGTGTTTCTTATGGTCATCAACTCTATAATGAACTCCCAATTCGGTATCTAATTATTTACAAATATGACAAAACTAGTTTGTAAAACAAGTGTAGACACAGAAACGTCTCGCCAGAATATAAACATTATCGTTTACACATGATGAACCTAATACAGAAGGTCAAGAAAAATTAATACCTAATTCAACATTTAAGATAAACCTAATATGGAGAATCTAGGTTCTTTAATTGGTGAGAAATGGACAATGATATAAAAAAAATATCAAAGTCACTGGACCATGAAATGAAGGTCAAGGTTACTTGACAGGTGTCAGACTGGCATTTATCCTTTAATATGTAAAAATAAACCTAATATGGAGAGTCTAGCTTCTTTAATTGCTGAGAAATGGACATCAATGTAAAAATTTAACAAAGTCACTGGACCATGAAATTAAGGTCAAGGTTACTTGACANGAATAGTCTAGGATCTTTAATAGCTGAGAAATAGACATAAATGTAAAAATGATAACAAAGTCATTGGAGCATGAAATTAAGGTCAAGGTTACTTGAAAGTGTCAGACTGGCATATACCCATTAATATGTAACAATAAACCTAATATGGAGAATCTAGATTCTTTAATTTGTGAGAAATGGACAATGATATAGAAAAAATATCAAAGTCACTGGACCATGAAATGAAGGTCAAGGTTACTTGACAGGTGTCAGACTGGCACTTATCCTTTAATATGTAAAAAATAAAATTAATATGGAGAGTCTAGCTTCTTTAATTGCTGAGAAATGGACATCAATGTAAAAATTTAACAAAGTCACTGGACCATGAAATTAAGGTCAAGGTTACTTGACAAGTGTCAGACTGGCATCTACCCATTAGTATGTAATAATAAACCGTATATGAAGAGTCTAGGATCTTTAATAGCTGAGAATTAAACATAAATGTAACAAGAGAAGGGGCAGTCGGAAACGACAGCTAATCCCCTCGCCCGTTTATTGTTTGTCTAGTAATATAAGCGCTCAAGGAAGTTGTACTATTCAAGATCTGGCTTGTTACTTAAATTTGAGCCAGTCATGCAAGAAATGTTGTGACCTTATTTCAATCAGGAGCCTAATCCCTAAAGCATATATGCATCTACTGATGAAAGATTAATCTTCTGCAAGTTGTAGTATCTAAAATCCAGACTGTAACACAAACTTTATCCTAAGTCAATCATGCATGAAATGTAGGTCAAAGTGACCTAATTTTTATCTGGAGCTTTGTAACTTTACAAGATGCATCTATATACAAAATATTATTCTTCTACAAGTTGTAGTATCTAAAATCCAAGCTGTAACACAAACTTTTAACATTCGCTCATAAATGAAATGTAGGTCAAAAAGACCTAATTTTTATCTGGAGCTTCGTAACAAAATATTATTCTTCTACAAGTTGTAGTATCTAAAATCCAAGCTGTAACACAAACTTTTAACATTCGCTCATGAATGAAATGTAGGTCAAAAAGACCTAATTTTTATCTGGAGCTTCGTAACTTTACAAGACGCATCTACATACAAAATATTATTCTTCTACGACATGTAGTATCCCAGATCTGGACTCTTACAAAAACTTTAACCTAAGTCACTCATGCATGAAATGTATGTCAAAGTGACCTAATTTTTACCTGGAGCTTCATAACTTTACAAGACGCATCTACATACAAAATATTATTCCTCTACAAGTTGTAGTATCCCAGATCTGGACTCTTACAAAAACTTTAACCTGAGTCACTCATGCATGAAATGAAGGTCAAATCCACCTATTCTATATATCAACCTCAAGTTCTCCTCAAGATGCATCCATGGACAAAACATTGTCAATCTACAACTTGTTATTCAAAAGACATATGGTCTTAAGTTCGAACGGACGAAAAGACAAACGGACGAACGGAGGAACTGGTAAAACGCTATATCCCCTCCCCAACTTTGTTGGGCGAGGGGATAAAAATAATAACAAAGTCACTGAACCATGAAATTGAGGTCAAGGTAACATGACAGATGTCAGACTCTCATGTACTCATTAAAATGAAGCATTACACCAAATATGGTGTCTCTACACATTACAATGGCTCAGAAATTGACTTGAATGTAAAACTATGTCGCAATATTTACAAAGTCACTGAACCGTGCAAATTAGGTCAATGTCACTTGACAAGTGGCAGACTGGCATGTACCCACTAAGATGCATCAATACACTAAATATAATGGATCTATGCATTACAAATACAGAGAAAAGAAATTGAATGTGAAACTATGTCGCAATTTTCATTGAGTCATTGAACCATGAAGACAAGGTCAAGGTCATCTGAAACATGTGATGCTGAAAAGCTCGTAGCCTAAGGCATCTGTGGACCAAAGATGATCTGTTTATCCATTACAGTTAAAAATTTATTAAGGTTTTAGAAAAAGTTTACAATGCCGCCGTAGCTGCCGCCGCCAGAAAGTAATACCTATGTCTAGCTTTCAGCGACTTTTGTCGCTGGCGAGACAAAAATGTATGACCTATCTATGACAATGATTCTGAACTAAAGCATTATCATTTTAGAATTGTGTAAACTTTTACATGCTGTTGGTTTTGTAGATTTGCAGGTCTGGAAATAAAATATATCACATATAATTTTGGAAAATCTGAATTTTATTTATTCACTATTTGAAGTTATTCATCCAAAGAGCAAAGCAAACATATTCATAGAAGAACAAACAGAGTTCTATAAACTGTAACTTTTATTTATTGTAGTATTAGGTGGATCACATTTATTGTGAACAATTTATAGTTCTAAGTTTTTTACCTATATCTAATATTTAAAGATTCTTAATAAGTTAAAAGAAATAGGACCTGCAAATATTGTTGATTATTATACCTCCTGTAAGAAAGTTCTTTTATAGTAAAACAGTTTTATATTCGCATAGTTTTCAAAAGAAATAGCGTTGAGTGCACTATTCCAATAGTAAGCACTGCTGTTGTGAAGACTATTGAATTCTACGTCAATCATCATTAATCATCATGTGCGGGAGGCGGAGTTTTGATCTGCCCGACAAGTTGGTGGTTCTTACCAGCGAAATCACCTGTGCAATCTGTGCAATTGATGTAGTCAAGTTTCTAAGAGTGTCGTCTGCTACAGCGCTACATTTTTTTTCTTTGTATTGTTTTTTTGGGGGGGTGGGTATTTTGACAGTATTTTGATTTTATTGGAAAGAACACGAAATGAAAAATTCATTCTCCCGAAACAGTTGATGAAAATAAAACAGTGGTATCTTACAACAGTCATTTGAACCCTTATACTGTTTAAGTATCGAAATACAAAATGTAATACTGTCTTGCTTTTTTAAAATTTTTGTTCATATTTGTTATCATTGTTTAAATGTATTGTTTGAAGTATTTGCTGCAACCATTATGGGTTAAATAGTTTTCAATAAAGTTACTTTGTTTTGGCCTCTTGAAATATATTATTTCATTGCTAAAAATTAGTTTCCTTTGTGTGTTGATGTGTATTGAGATCATTGACACATGGAAATTGACATCGGAATCAGTTACCACAGATACAGGTAACGATTGACAGGATAGCAAACAAGCAATTGCAAAGAAAAATTTTCAAATTCAGTGGTTCAAAATAAAGTCAACAGTCAGTATAATAATAATATTAATGTTGTGTTTTACATTGACTATGGAAAATAGTAGCCAGGGTGATGGACAATAGTGCACTCCCCTTCGGGTCGTGCACTATTGTCCATCACCCTGGCTACTATTTTCGCATAGTCAATGTAAAACACAACATTATTATATAAATA